>CABHPP010143002.1:0-34423 GCA_902168425.1 Peromyscus attwateri | reverse complement strand
ACTCCCAAAGTCACCACTCCAAGCTGCGCTCCAGGATGTGCTGAGATAGCTCAGTGGAGACCAGGGGAGCCCTGCCCACTTGCCTGATGCTTAAGGCCACCCCTTATGCTAAGCATAACTTTATGACTGTGTTCTCTTTCCTTGTGGAAAATTCAGACCATGGAAAAGACATCTGAGAGAAAAAGGACTAAACAATCATCTTAATAAGTTATGTCTATCTTAAATTTACTTAACAGTCATATGGAAGCCCAGGGCCAGCAATCCTGCTTGGAAACTGAACTCCAATGACCCTAGCGGTTATATGGAAACTTACACACAAGATCTGTAACCACAGCTTTCCACAGATGCAGGCTCAGATCAGCAAAGATAGTTTTCTATGCAGCAAGATATTCTGACCACCCAGTTACCAGTTTGTAAATTTTGAAATGTAACCCATTTATTTAAAAAGTCAAATGCAAAAAGATGTCACATAATTTAAACTATAGCTACTTACTTTGTCAGTTACCTGTTAGAAGCACATGCCCTTATGCTGTATGACAAGCTGTTTGGTAATCCAATTACCAAATGTTTATTGAGCACCTACTCTGTGACAGACAAATTGACAAGCACTAGATACAGGGAGTGAACCAAATGGATGGCTCACTGGTGTTTGGGGGCTTACAATGTAGACAAGAATACTAAGCACCAAAGTAATACAAGCTGTGATGGGAGACATGAAGGAAAAGGATCAGAGATAGAATTCTGAAGTTGCAGTAGGATCTTCAGATGAAGAAACATTTAGCTAAGAAATAAAGGATAAGCAAGAATAGGCCTCATGAAAAGTTGGGAAAAGAAAGTTAACACATGAAGAACCTGGTTGCATTAATTACCACAGGAGTCTTGAGCCTTGGCTTGGTCACAGTTGTGGGGCAGGGGGGTCACTGCTGTGCTTCTGAACCTGCTATACTCCAGTGCTAAGGCCAAGAAGCTGTTGGTAAGGCCCAAGCAAAGTGATTCCAAGAAGGTTCAAGTGGGTCTGACTCCAGTAGAAGCAAGTTTGGCCGTGGGAATGTGACCAGTGACTCTGTGGTATTGTGAAGGCCACTAAGATATACACTTTAAAGAAAACAGGTCTCTACTGTAGAGAAGACTTCCAGCAAGTTCTCCATATGAATTTCACAAGCACCTTCAGTATAACATACCTGGCTGCTGGAGAGATGGGCCAGAATGAACCAGCAGGGAGGTCAACGTGGGAATTACCACCTAAACTGCCAGTGTGATGCCTTTGAGGGCCAGGCTAGACAGGCTGTGTGCAAGGGGATACTGTGAGCTTGGCCCTGACCATTACTCATGATCAGCTCCCAAAGGCATCATGTGATGAACATTGTTCCAGACCTGTTAGCACCCATGGCTGATCAGCTGCCAGAGAAGATGTATACCTTGTACTGAGTACTCCATAGCTGCATGATCTGTATTGAAGGGCTCTGCATCTATGGTTCAGCCAATTTCAGACTTAAAACAGCAAAAACAATTGAGTATGTGCCGTCCTGGTTTCATTTCTACTGCTGTGATAAAAATTCCCTAACAAAGAGCAACTCAGTAGAGAAAGGGTGTGTTTTAGCTCACAGTTCCAGGTCACAGTCCATTGTTGTGGCGACACCAAGGCCACAACGTGATTTTGGTCAGAGTATGAAACTAGAACGTGTGTGTGTATGTGTGTGTGTGTGTGTGTGTGTATGTGTGTGTGTGTGTGTGTAGACCTGTGTGTGTATGCCTGTTTGTGTGCCTGTGTATGTGTAGACTTGTGTATGTGCCCGTGTGTGTAAACCTGTGTGTGTGTACCTGTGTATGTATATGTGTGCCTGTGTGTGTGTCTGTGTGTCTGTGTGTGTGTGTGTGTCTGTCTGTGTGTGTGTTGCATGTATGGGAAAGCATGGTGTGTACACACATGTGTATGCAGGTGCAGGCATCCATGCCTGTGGGTGAGCATGTAGAGGTCAGAGGTCAATGCCACGGGTCTTCCTCCATTGCTCTCCACCTTTTTTATTAAGACAATTTCCACTTAACCTAGGGCTCATTAAACCAGCTAGATTAGTTAGCCAAAAAGCCCCAAGGACCCTCCTGCCTCCTGACGCATGCCTACCCACCCCCAGTGCTGGGGCTATGGATGTACAATGTGCCTGTTTTTCATGTGGGTGCTGAGAATCTGAACCCATCATCATGATTACACAGCAATCAGTTTATCCACTATTGAGCCACCTCCCTAGCACCTCCCCTGACTACACACAGACACGTATCTAGCATTTTGTCACCAAAAGCACATTCTGAAACCCTTGGGATTCTCTTCCATCTTCAAAAGTTCTATAATTTGGGTTGGGGAGCCAGCTCAGTAAGTAGAATTGTTTGCGTAGACTTGTGTTCAGAACCTCTGCACTCACATAGAAGCTGGGCTCAGTGTGCATTTCTGGAAGCCCAGTGCCAGGGAATCAGAAACAAGTGAATCCCAAGCATTCACTGGGCAACCAGCCTCATCTAAATGGTGATTCTTATGCCTAGAAGTCACTAGAGTTTCAATTCGACACACATTTGTACATCTTCTGATAACAAGAAACCAGGGGCTTGCCCTCGGCTGAGCAAGTGCTGAAGTTATCCAGCGACAACACCCTGAGACCATCTGACATCTGTGAGAACAGAAATGCAAAAAGAGTGAGAGGAAGACCTGGGGGTAAGGGGGGGGCAAGGACACTGAGGAGCCAGTCCTGGACCCATAAGCTCTGCCTCGGAAACAACTTGCCAAATGTCACCCAGCACAGGGGGTAATGCATTTGTAAAAGCATGACAGTGTCAGAACAAAGGTTATGAAGATTTCTCCAGTTTCACCACATAAAATGGTCAATAATCCACTACTTTCTGGCCTACAAAAGTAGCGTATTCATGTGATTCAATCTCACACAAAATCATCCTTCTAAGTGTGTAGGGTGAAATGTTTATTTACTACTTGTAGAGTTACTGAGAAACGTAGTTGGAAACAAAGTCAACAGTCTTGAAGTGTCTGTCAGGCATGGTAGCGCATGCCTTTAATCCCAGCACTCAGGAGGCAGAGGCAGGTGGATCTCTGTAAATCTGAGGTCAGCCTGGTCTACAAAGAGAGTTCCAGGACAGCCAGGGCTACACAGAGAAACCCTGTCTCAAAAAACAAACAAACAAAAAAAAGAGTCTTGAAGTAGTTTCAACTTTATCTTGTAGATGATGAAGAAAACAATTTACAAAATGACAGAATGAGTGGCCAAAATTTGTGTGTGTGCATGTGCTCATGTGGGAAAATGCACATGATGATCAAGTGTGCACACTTACATGTGTGCCTGTCTATGGCCAGAAGTCTGTCCTGGGTGCCATTCTTCAGAAGGCATCCATTCAGGTTTTTGAAGGAGAGTCTGTTACTGAGACGAGCTAGCCAGCAAGCTGCAGGGAGGCTCCTCTCCCACTCCCCAGGGCTGGGATTATAAGCACAGCAGCACCAGCAGAACTGGCTTTGACATTGTTCTAGGGACCAGATTCCCATTTCCATCACTTAACCAAGTAAGCTATCTCTCTGCCCCTAAAATTGTACTTTTGAGTGTTTAAAGAATTTCAAATTTAAAAGGGGAAAATCTATCATTTTCCACGACACACACACAAAACCCACTTAAATGTTCAATGTCAGTAACTCAGTGAGACAGGATGCTCACAGATGCTGCTGTGTATAAAAAAAACCAGAATTATCTTTCTAAAAGGTAATTAAATTTCCCTTTGGCCAAGCATTCCACCTCTGGGACTTTATTGCAAGGAAATAAGTCATGGATGTTATGACATAGTATTAAAGGGATCAAATGAGAACAAAGCATAATGACACATGTGTGACAATGACATGATGAAACCATCCATGACTTTGTATGGCAACCTAAAAATTAAAGTAAAAATTTATCCATTAGGATATTCTTAATGTTTAATATGAGGGAGTTGGTTAAATAAATCATGAATCATCCTTTGAACACTATACAACTTAACTGAATATTTAACAACACAAAATGCTCATTAAATTTTGTTACATTAAAAAATCAAGTTATAAAACAGGGTATGAATCAATCAAGAATCCTAAGAACTAGGCCAGAGCTTCAGAGCCACCACTGACAACTGTGTAGCCTCGGATGGGTAACCTAGTTTTCCTGTAGCTCAGTTTCATCATCCATAAAATGGGGCTAATCCCCGTCTCTATTTCATAGGGTTGTTGTAAAAATGACAAGTTAATATACACAAGGTATCCAGACAAGCACCTGCCACACAGAAAGCACCATCAAAAGCTAGCTATTGTTGACAGCTTAGTTTTGTGGCCAATAAATTAAGTCAACTTTTAAGCTAATTCAAGAAGCAAAGGTGAGAAGGAGAATCGTCCAGGCAAGAGCCACACCCAAGCATTCCACCGGGCTACTCTCATGAAGTCATCACCCCAGCTGCCAAGGACTGACCCCATGGCTCTCACTGCAAAGTCCTTGGATGCAGGACATTACATACTGCCCAGAACAGCTGTCTCTTCCTCGACAGGAACCGGATGCAGCTGCCATAGCTGCTGTGCCCTGGCCACAGTGAACTCTGCGTCATCCCTGCTGCTCTGAGTCAACAGCTCTGGAATCAAAGTCCAGAGAGGATGCATCTGCTTAGCTGCACCAAATCCTTAGTCCCCCTCACAAGAGCAGTCACGTAAAAACAGCATCACATAGTGAGAAAGGTACAGAAGTCTCAGGGAGCAGATTTACACACTGGGCAACACAACAACAACAGAAAAGATAGAAATGATTCCTTTATGCTTTAAAAATATAACTATAACTTGAACAGACATTCATATTCAAAGAAAGAAAACTAAAAAGCTATACATCAAAATGTTAATGATCAATTATGAGTTAATCACATGGCTGATTTGAATTTTTATTTATTATTGTATATATGTGTGCACATGTATATATGATGTGTGCTTTGCGTGGGGGCTCACCTCTGCCACAGTGGGTTCTGGGAATTGAACTCATGTCATTGGGCTTGCATGGTAAACACGTTTACCCATCAAAGCAGCACTGATTTGAACTTTTTAATTTCTGTCTGTGACTAGCTGAATTTTCTATGACCTAGAAAAAGCTTTTTCTTTTTTTTTAAAGAACTTTTTAAATTCCTTTTACATACCAATCACAGATCCCCTGTCATCCCTCCTCCCGCTCTCCCCAACTATCCTCCCCCAGCCCACCCCCCACTCCCTCCTCCAAAAGGGTAAGACCTCCCATGGGGAGTCAGCAAAGCCTGGTACATTCAGTTGAGGCAGGACCAAGCCCCTCCCCCCTGCATCAAGGCTGTACAAGGTGTCCCACCATAGGTAATGAGATCCAAAAGCCTGCTCATGCACCGGGGATAAATCCTGATCCCACTGCCAGGGGCCCCTCAAACAGACCAAGCTACACAAGTGTCTCCCATATCGGGTCTTTATTTCTGAAAGAGAATCGAGTCTTCAGCCGTGAAACAGGGAGGGAAAGCTAGCTTCAGAAGAACACTGTTAGCCCAGAGTGTGACTGGTGGGCCAAGTGCCGACCGCTGATTCAGAGTGTGCTGAAATAGTCTCACATAAAGAAAGGGAAGGAGACCTTCTCCAGACAGATAAGCTGCAGACTTGACAGTGTGAAAACAGATTATGTAACATTTTATGACTATGAGCCTCAAAATGTTTCCAGATTTGGAAGAGGGCAAGATCATTAGCAGAATAGATCCAGTTTTAGGCAGAAAAAGATAAATCCATTTTTAAACGTGAGTTTTAAGAGCTTGAATAATGGCTCGGCATCAACACCGGCGGTACAGTTGGAGGGAAATCCAAGGCTAAGGGACGATGGGAGCCATACAAGTGGATGAGGTCGCTCACAGAGAATATACAAACCAAGACAAGAAACTGAAGCAGGGTGTCTTGGTAACACATTTGGAGACAAAGGAGAAAGAGAAACAGAAAGTCAGTCGGTGGGCCAAACATTTGAGGAAGGAGAACAGAAGAAGAGGACGTTAATTTTACATTAAAATAACAGGTCTCATCATCCAATAATTCAAAAGTTTCTGACTTTTTTGGTAAAGTTTTAATGAAAAATTTGCTATTTTTGTAATGTTTCAAATCAAACAAGGTCACTGTTTATCTTTGTTTCATTCAGTCATTCAGTAAACATTTACTTAGCACTTACTGAGACAAGCACTCTCTTGGGTGTCGAGGATGGAGCAATCAAAAGCTCTTGCCCCCACGGGAACTATGGCCCACATTCTAAAGGGAGACAGAGTATCAGGAAGCATGCTGTGTGTTAGCTGGCTGCGAATATCATTAAGGAGATGTAAGGACGGGTGCGCTTTAAAAGAAGCATTGGAAAGACCCCACTGAGGAGGTCGGATCAAAAGAAAAGAGAAAGGTGCCCGTGCAGACAGGTGAGGGAAAAACATCAGCCCACGACCAGACCCTGAGGCTGTGGGGTCCTGCGTGACCAAGGTCGGTGAGGCCACTAAGGTGGTGAGGTTTGGGGAGGAAGAGACAGCTGAGAAGGAAAGGCCCTCTTAGGATTCTGAGCACTTACGTGACATTTTCTAACTTGGATTTCAGTGTTGTGAGTGCTATTGTTAAGAGCATTCTCAGGTCGGGTAGGGTGACATACGCCTTTAATCCCAGCACTCAGGAGGCAGAGGTACGCAGGTTTCTGTGAGTTTGAGGCCAGCCTGGGCTACACAGTGAGTGAGTACCAGCCAGGGCTACATTGTGAGACCTAGTCTCAAACACAAAGAAAAAGAATACACTAAAAAGGAAGTCAGGGCTATTGCAACTACCTGGTAACGAATGAGGGCGGCTTGGACCAAGCACCCGTGACCGTTTTTACGTCTTAACAGAAAGCCTTTCTTCTATGTATGCCCCGAAAGTGAGGTGGAGGGCAGAGATGAAAGATTGTATGTGCAGGAGAAAAAGAAGTGGGGAACTTGTACCTTTAGATACACAGTTCTATGTATTTTTACATGTGTCTTTAGGCACACAAAATTAAAGGAATAATCAACTTGAACATTTAATATGTTTGCATACTTACATTTTCTAAATTATTACAGCTTCATGAAAATATTTAAAAATAAAACTCTAAAAGCCAGTTATCACCACTTTGTTGATAAATTTATATTTAGGTCAAGGCAATAATAATAGAACCTGGTAATTTTTTTTAAAGACATGAGCAATATTTTTGAAATGCAGAGTCACTAAATAATGACTGGTTCTGAAAGGTGTAATTTTAAACCTTCCCCTCTGCCTGTGCTATAATTAAAACAAAAATAAAAGTGAATCTAGAGAGCTGTGCACAGGTCTGAGTCACATCAGGACGTATAATTTGCTTTTCTTACGGATCGGAGACCAAAGGCTCCCATTATTTGCTAAAGATTAAAAGGATAAACTGATTATTTTCCGTTTTAAAACACGCAGACAACTAAGTGAAGTTAAATGTTGATTGGAGCAGAGCTGTGGTCACCACCGGGTGCCCTGCGGTGCTTCAGTGTTTACAAAGCGCTGTCACCGGCTTTACCTCCGGGAGCCTCACTACAGACCCATTCAGGCCCTGACGGCCACAGGTGAGAAGCCTGCGTGAGCTGGGGGGCTTAGAGGATGCCCTGCTAGCCCGCGCTCCCGCCAGAGTCCTCAGGTCCTAGTCAGCTGCTTTTCACACCGTTCCAACCTGCGTTCTGCTCCACAGGTCAGCAAGACCACCAGGAGAAAAGCACCCACGGAAAACTCCCAGCCTGGGAAGCGTCTCGGGAGAAACACGTTCTGAGTCAGCCAGTGGCCCTATTCCTGCTGCCTTCGGCGGTCTCTGCTGCCCTGCGCAGCTTGTTTGAGCTGCGGACTGACCTGCTCTTGAGGCAGCTCCACAGAGGGCAGGCAGGGCAGATAGAAGAGCACTTTCAATGCTTGACTAAAAGATGGAAGCGGGGCTAGAGAGGCTCAGCGGCCAAGGACCTTCCTGCTGTTTCAGAGGACCTGGGTTCTGGTCGCAGAACCCACATGGAAGGTCACAACCATCGATAACTCCTTTTCCAGGGGATCCACACTTCTAACCTCCTCGGGATCCTGTGTACACATTTAAAAAATAAAATAAGTTGGAAGAAGGAATCTTGGGCCATTATCTTAATTCAGGCTTTGGTGTCTCTCCACATCTCAGTTACTGATATGATTTTGTCAAAGCTCCCTAGGTAAACCTCAAATAGTGCAATGAAATCATCTCAAAACTGAAAAATAAAGTTTTATTATACTTCAATTAATTTCCATGGCTGATTTTCCTGATTGACATGAGACGTCAAATGTTTAAAATGGAGCGCATACACACACAAAGAAAATAGAAAGGCAGTGGGTGAGAGCAGACCAATCACAGACGAGGAGGCAGCTGCCAGGGACCAAGGAAACATCCCACTTTACCAGTAATTAAAGAGATGCATGTTTAAAACAAGAAAGTGTCATCTCTCATCTACCAAATTAATTAATATTAAAAGTGAGAATGACTGGTAAGGGTGTGACAAAACATGTTTTCATATATTTTAGAAATATAAATCACTACCATCTTTCTAAAGAGAAATCTAGTCATATAGAGATTAATTATAATTCCAAGCATGGTAGTGCATGCTTGCAATTCCAGCACTTGGAAGGTTGACGCAGGAGGACTATTGAGGGTAGCCTGGGCTACAAAGTAGACTCCGAGCCAGCCAGCTGTACATAAGAAGACATTCTCTCTCTCTCTCTCTCTCTCTCTCTCTCTCTCTCTCTCTCTCTCTCTCTCTCACACACACACACACACACACACACACACACACACACACACACACAGAGTCCCCAGAATCAAAATGACAATATTTTAAAAAATAAAAATAAGGGACTGGAAAAGTGGCTCAGCACTTATGAGTACTTGACTGCTCTTGAAGAGAACACAGGTTCAATTCCCAGCACCTACATGGTGGTTCACAACCACCTGCAAATCCTGTACCAGAGGACTTGTCACCTCTTCCGACCACCGCTGGTCCCAGTCACTCAAGTAGTGCATAGACATCCATGTAGGCCAAGCACTCATACACGTAGACTAAAATAAATAAATCTTAAAAAGTAAATAAATAAAACACAAATGAAATGGTAATAAGTGTACTAAGAAAGAAGATCAGAATTGAAATCATGCTCAGGAAGGAGGGAGTTTCCCATTTTCTTTCCCTTCACCATTGCCAGCATGGGCTCAAGGCCGCCTGAAACCGGAAGCCAGAACAGGACAAGGCCAAAGAGCTCCATCTGAAGCTAAAGGAGCGCTGAGGGAAAGGAATTCCCTGCTTGAATCCAGCAGTAGATGTCAATCTCCTTTTCCCTTTTCTGTTTCTCCTGCCCTGTCCCAAGATACCCAGGAGGTCTCCTGCCTGCTCTGAGGTAACCCAGGAGTATCAGCAGGACCATCTATCTACTCAGGAGCAGGGTGGCAGATGCCTGACTCTAAGAATGAGGCAGTTGCTGAGAAGGAAGCCTATGGGGGCTGGGGAAGGTAACTGTTTCAGAACTGCAATACGGGCAGAGTCTAAGGCGCATCCCAGGTGGACCTGTCACATGTGCTTGGAATAGAAATCTGAAGCTCAGAAGAGGCCTGGGCTAGAGTTCTAGGCTTTCGAATCATCTACACTTAGAAGTTATTTAAAGCTAAATATTTTAGATGCTTCCTTTTTTGTTACTGAGTAGTGACCAATGATGGAGATTCCCACGTAGCATTCCTTGGTATCTGCTTACCAAAGAGGAAACCAATGAAACAGATTCGGACAAGCCTGAAGATGGAGGTTATCTTACCACAGACAATATAAACAAGGCCCCATGTGGTCCTGAGGTTTGAGGCCTGACTGCTGAGTGAGATGTCTTCAGGTTTTGCTTGCGAAGCTCCTAAAATCAACTTGAAAAACTTTATATTCTCTCACATTTTCAGATTTTCATCTTTTTTTAAGATTTGTTTTTGAATTGTTTAATTGTATGTGGGGGTGCACATCTGTGTATTTGCCCAAGGAAGCTAAAGGCATCAGATCTCCTGGTGCAGGAGTTACAGGCAATTGTGAGTCACCTGACATGGATTCTGGGAATTGAACTCCATTCTTCTGAAAGAGTAGTACACACTCTTAACCTCTGAGCCACTTCTCTAGCCCTCACCAGAAACTAAATTAATGGCAAGGCATGGGATTAGGGGCACAGGATACCTACTGACATGTTTTACGTTAAACTACTAGATCACTCAGACATAACCAAAAGATTGCAAATACCATGCAGGGCTTATACTTACCATCATATATTCTTAAAAATATTTAAAGCCCAGCCAGTGAGACGGCTCAGCAGACAAAGGTGCCTGCCACCAAGTCTGACAACCTGAGTTTGAATCCAGGGACCCACATCATGAAAGGTGAGAACAGATTCCCACAAGTTGTCCTTCAACGTGTGTTGTAGCTTAAATAGTGCCCCCCACCATGTGTGTGTTTATGATGCATGCACATGCATGTGCAGGTACATGATAGTGAAGCCTATTTTGATTAATTCATGTATCTGACAGTTAATATTAATTGTTATTATAATTAGACATCCATTTTACTCTTTTTTAAATGCAAGTTCTGAAAAGAACTTATCCATGTAAATGAGTAGGTTGAACAGGAGTTTTATTTTAATAATGGTCTGCAATTATTTGAACACCTCTAGAGCTATATGTCTAAAATCACATGGTAATGTACAACTAAAAAGTATATTTTAATGAGTCACCAACTGACCACTCAAAGTCCCTCCTTTGAGTTTGTTGCTTAATGACTTGCTACCCAGTTGTTATAATCACCTACTTCTCACTGTTCACACTAGTAGAATAAACTGCCTGTTTGTTAAGAGCTTCTTCCACCCCGGGGGCAATGGCTGCTAAATGCTGGTGTTTCCTAACTGCCAATGTGGAGCGTTTCCCAACACTGGTGGTTGGGAGGGAATTGTGCAAGGGAAGCTGAAAATACAGAGGGCAGACACTGCAAGGGGCTAAGACAGATAAGACTTAAGAGGAATGCAGAAGTCCAGGACTCTGGCGAACTCTCCTAGGCTTTCAGACGCCCTGGAGATCTTGGGGCGCTCTCAGTTAACTAATAAGCATTTCCCAACTGAGAAAGAAATGAAGGGGAGGGGGAGAAGAAGGGAGGAAGGGAGAGAGGGAGGCAGGCAGAAGAGTTGAAGGTTATAGGAAGAAGACAGTGTGGCCCTCTGGAGTTGGGAAATTCTTCAGTGCTTGGAGTGGAAGGTCAGAGAGGGAAGGAGTATGGTAAATAGGAAAGGAAAACCCACCTTCATTCTCAGAAAGTGGTAGAAACTTGAGGCCAGAGTCAGAGCTCTGGATTGCATTCTAATCATTCAACAAACATTTCTTGGCATTTTTCTAAATCAGGGCCTGTGCCAAGCCTCAAGGATACAAAGACCTTCACACTCATAGTCTTCAAAGAACTTACATCAGCTGATCAGGTCTCAGGTCCTCTAGCCCAGCCAACTCCCTCCTTGCTTTCCTCTGGGAACTTCTCCACACACTACCGTTCCCATTCTACCAATACTCCTTCAAGCTAGTACTAAATCCAGGGCCTTCCATGTGCTAGGCAAGTTTCTACCGCTAAGCCACACCTCCAGCCTACTCCCTGCTTTCTAATGCAGAGTAGACTGTGGGATTACAGGGATATCTGAGATAGTTAAGTTTTTAGCTCATCAGCACTTTAGCTCTTTGGAGGACAAGGGATAAGACATTAGAAGGCCAGAGTTTAGATACTGGTAGACAAGGAGAAGCTTCTCTCTGTGTGGTACACAAATGTCACTGTATTTTTATTCATTTCCCATTATCAATACAGCAGCACTGTAAACCAAATTACTGAATTATAAACCAAAATATCTAAACAAAAGTTTAAATGCACTTCCTGGAGTTACATGTGGCCTGCAGATACTTTTGATTTGGCAGAAACAGTGTTAATGATTTAAAAAATAATAATTCATTTATAACATTACAATTTTCAAATAGCAATTAGATATCTTGCTTCTGGTGAAAATCTGACATTGCAACAGTCAGCTGTCAATGAGTCACAGCTGTCCCTGAAGACACAGTATACCCTTTCCCCATGGCCCACCTACACTGCCACACTGCCTGCCCCACACCCATCTTCACAGGAATTATCTGCCTTCACATGGCCTTCACACTTAACATGACTAAACATAGCGCCCCCCCCCCCAGTAACGCCATCTCTAAAAGCAGAAAGTTACAGAGGCAATTGATTTTATTCTAAAATAAAATCTGCCCTGAAATAATCAATTGCTAATATCTCAAAAGTTTTTTTTCCCTTTTTCCATTATTTCATTCAAATATATGCATGTGTGGGTATGGAGGCATTTCTTTTTTATTTTAATTTTCTTTTTTAGTTCTTTCTTTCCTTTTCTTTGTGCAGATCAAAGCCATTATTATTTTCCTTGTGTTTACAACCATTAGGTTTGCTTGACAGTCACAGTTTCCTAGAAATCCTTCTAACTTCACTTATTAATATAATGGTATGTACACTGAGCCCTATACCGTATTTTTATTTATTTAGAATCCATTATACACATTGTATGACATTTCTAACTTAGTTGAAACTGTTCTGAACATCCTAGAGGACAGCTTTAAAACTGAAATAATGAAATCTATCACTTGGTTCTGGTAGAGAGCACTACCCTATCACTTTGGTTTCAGAGTTTCAGCTGTCTATAATAACCACTTTCAGATGACTGTCAACTGGATGACTTGCAGTTGTATCATATCATTTGTTCATCTCTGCATTGGAAACAACAAGCAAACCCTTACAACAGTGGTTCTCAACTTGTGGGTTGACCTCTTTGGGCAACAACCCTTTCACAGGAGTCACATATCAGATATCCTGCACATCAGATATTTACATCATGATTCATAACAGTAGCAAAATCAGAGTTATGAAGTAGCAATGGAATAATTTTGTGGCTGGGGGTCAGCACAACACGAGGAGCTGTGTTAAAGTGCGGCAGCGTTAGGAAGGTGAGAACCACTGCCTTAAGAGATAGCTAGGGATGTGATGGAAGCAAGGAGCAAGCACCCTCCCCTCTCCCTCTCAACACTCAGGAACTAGACCAGCTTCTAGACTTAGAAGGGGAAGAAGCACCAACTGACCCAAACTAAATTTCTATGTTCTTTATCCTTACTAGTGGGGCTTACATAGACCTCAAGCTCATAGAAGGATATCTGCTGAGCTTTCTGTACGACTTTGTTATGGAATTTCATCCTCAGTTGGTGGCTATTTGTCTTCTGAAAGCCAAGCTACTGGGGAGTTGCATTTTTTTTCAGAAAATAAATCATGAAAAGTAAAAATTCTAAAAGTCTCACAGAAATTGGTGGAGAGATAGGAACAGTATTTATCACTGTTTTGAATGGGGCAGAGAAGTTTTCCAAGGTTTTGTTATACCAGTGACATCTGCAACCTGAAAGGAGAAATCATGAGTTCAAAAAAATTCTCCTTCTTCTATCCAGGTAAAATGTGTTGGGAATAGGTGTTGTTTTAATGTGGTCATTTTAGTCATGTGGAAAAGAATCTGTGGGAGGCCAGCTCCCACCTTTTCAAGGGTTCTTATGAGGAGGAGAGAGGGATAAGAAGATATTATATAGAAAGAGAGACCTAGTTGATGAGAAGAAAGATAGAAACACAGGATAGCTTCAGGAGGACCTGGGTCAATATCCAATGGACTTTTCTGTTTATTCAAAAGGGCTTTTTATAACAATGTCAAGGGGCAATACAAAAGACCTCCCCCTTGCTAGATCAAAGCACACCACACAGCCAAGTATAGACCCTTCCAAGCACTTGGTAACCACACTGGTGGTCAAATCATCCCCTTACGCATCCCTGCTGGGTAAAGCAAGCTCAGATTCTCAGACCCTGAGTAAGTTCTCACTGGGAAACCTCTGTGGGTCTCTACAACTCCCACTTCTTAATATTTTAAAGGGCTCTTCAGACCCCTCAGATATACTATGTCTGTCTTAGGTCATCTTCTTCTTTGCTAATCAGCCTTACCTGTCAAGGAGATACACTTTCCATCAGGTGTACTCTGTCTTAGGTTGGCAGCTAGCAAGAAGGACTTAACCATCTTTGACTACCAGCCTCTGGCAGGGAAAAGTACAGAGCTTAACTCTATACAGCTCTAAATCAGGTCCCCACTAAGAGCTTGCAAGTAGCTGGAACAACCATAGCAATTCCTATGGCTACCATACCCCCTAGTAAAGGAGTAGAGGATGACCAAGATGGAATGTCCTTTTTGAATGGGTCTAAGATGTCAATAGCAACCTCAGTTGTACCAAGCCCTTTTTTAAATCAATAAACTCTTGATGTAACCACATCAAATAAATCAGTAAACTCCTGATGCAAACGCATCAAACCAAAATACTCCCTTAGCATCACCAAACCATGGTTCATCAATATCAACAGGTTAATATAGTTCTAACATGAATACTATACATATTTACAATTCTTACAAACTTACATTCAAAAGCAATCTCTCAATAGAACTATTTACACTTTACAAACTTTAGCAAACATCCAAAAGCAATTTCTTAATAGAACTTTTTGCATAAGGTACATTAACACAGGTTACCATTATCCATACAGAGAACAGGAATTTTTTTTAATTAAAGAGACTGAGGAATTATTATTATTATTATTATTATTATTATTATTATTATTATTGGTTTTTCAAGACAGGGTTTCTCAGTGTAGCTTTGCGCCTTTCCTGGAACTCACTTGGTAGCCCAGGCTGGCCTCGAACTTACAGAGATCTTCCTGCCTCTGCCTCCCGAGTGCTGGGATTAAAGGCATGCGCCACCAGCGCCTGGCCAGACTGAAGAATTATTAACTCCCCCTTTTCTTATAATTTTTTAAGCTTCATCTTGAGCCTGAGTAGAAAAACAAAACTTCTCCACTTTTACCCAAAACCAGTTCCACCCATTCCTATATAACAGTTCCATAAACAGTTCCATTTCTACACAAAGTTTATAAGTCAACACAGTTAATAAAGCATATATACATACACAAAACAGTTCATAACTCGTCACAGTTAATAGAGTATATAGGTGAAATCAAAATTATCCCATTTCTGAGGTTTGCAAATCCAGTTCTAATACCAGTCCCAAAGTTCAACTGACAGCCCAAGATCAGGGCCTGGCTCATCAGCCACCCTGAAGTCTTTGTATAGCAGTCCAAGTCATAATAACTCTTAGGCAAACAGTTCCAAATATGAGGAGTCTCATAACCAAAGTTGTTGCAACTCCCCTAAAATTCAGCAACTCAACTCAGATCAAACAAGTGTCTCTGAAGCCTCACTCCCAGCCACAGAGGTACTTTCAGTTAGCTTTCCCCTAGGTGAAAACTGCTCCAGAGCAAAAGCTGTTGGCTGGCTGGGAAGACCTCTTTGTACAGCTGGCCTGAACTGCCAGCAAACAAGCTGCATAGCTTTTTTTTTACCATCCCAGTCTGTCTGTGTCTCCCATCTCTGGGCCTGCCTGCCTAGAGACCCCAGCATCCTGAGGCCCTGAGGGCTCTCTTGTGCCTCATGCTGCACAGCTGAATGCTGCCCCACTGCTATGAGCTACAGTTCACAAGCAGCCCTTCCAGATCCAGGAGGAAACCCAGCCACTATGAGCTGCGGCTTCCAAGGGTCCCATTACCTGCTCCACCAGTGGTCTTCAAGTCCCCTGTGTCCTGCCTCATTTGCATGGCCAAACATCACCTCAGGCTCCTCCATGGCTCTGGCTCAGTGGGAGCTCAGGCTGCTCCTGGCTTCCAGCATGTCTCCGCCATTGAGCCTGGAACTCAGCTCTGCCTCACTCAGCAGTTCTCACTGCCATTCCATTCAGGAACATGTCTCAACTGCCCATCTGGCTGCTGCCTCTCCCTCAGTGTCTCTGCTGGGCACTGGCCACCAGGGGTTGCTCTCTCTGCTGCACTCCAAGAAACTGCCACTGTCTGCCATTTGCTTCTCCCTTGTCATGGCACCTCAGCTTCTTCTAGGCAGAAAGTTTGCAGACCCTCACTGCTCATGCTGTCTCTTGGCATCTGCTGCCTGGGAAGATATGATGCCCCATGGGTCTCAGCCACTGATACCTGGGCTGGGCAGCTGCTCACGCTCTGCTGCTGCTGCTGCTGCTTTCTGAAGCTTCTGAAGCCACTCAGACCGCTAAGTTTCCAGTGGCTGCTAGGTCCTGGATGCTGCTTTGTGTGTCCCAGGTCCTGTCTGTACTCGGGGAAAACTACTCTTATCATACATAAGTGACTTTAAACCTTCACCATATCCCTAAAGCCTATATTTCTCAACTTTCACCAAAACTTGTTTAAAACTTTAGAGAGAAACAGAGAAACCTAGACAGAGACAGAGACAGAGAGATACTTGCTACAGCCTAATTGAACTATTCCACTTTATATTTACAATTTTACTCCCAAAGACTAGGATACCACTGCCTTAACCTTAATTCATAACTGGACATGTCCAGCTGCTTCCATGGTGCCCCCTTCTCTCCCTTACTTATCTCCTCTGTACCCAAGTCCCTGTTCTGGCACCATCCATGGGAGGCCAGCTTCCACCTTTTCAAGGGTTCTTATGAGGAGGGGAGAGGGATAAGAAGATAGTATATAGAAAGAGAGACCTAGTTGATGAGAAGAAAGATAGAAACACAGGATAGCTTCAGGAGGACCTGGGTCAATATCCAATGGACTTTTCTGTTTATTCAAAAAGGCTTTCTATAACAATGTCAAGGGGCAATACAAAAGACCTCCCCCTTGCTAGATCAAAGCACACCATACAGCCAAGTGTAGACCCTTCCAAACACCTGGTAACCACGGCCATGGTCAAATCATCCCCTTACGCATCCCTGCTGGGTAAAGCAAGCTCAGATTCTTGAACTCTCAGTAAGTTCTCACTAGGAAACCAGTGTGAGTCTCTACAAGAATCTTTCCTGTAATTTTTGGTTTTGTAGTGCTGTTTTTGACTTTTTTGTTGTAGGTTGAAGCTATTTCAATAGCATTAGAAACAATTTGAAGCAACAATTTTCAAAACTACATCCCCATTTTAATGTTATTCCATGTTCAACACTTTTTTTCTTGGACTATCCATTGACTCTTTTGCTGTACATTTACAGAATGCCTATTATGTGCCAAGTCTGAGGTAAAGGATGAGAAGGGCATAGTTCTCACGCTAGAGAAAGACAAACTACAGAGCTGGGACTATATGTCTTCTAGAGACAAAGGGAGCATACAAAGTGCATGCATTGGAAGAGCAACAGCATACTGAGGAATAGCACAAATGAAAGGATGTGGCAGCTGAGTCTGACATGATGAGTAAAGGTTTCTCACATGAAGTGGAGAACCATTGAAAGCATGAGGTGTTTTATTATTGAGGTGTGGAGTGAAGGAAGTGTGTGCTAAGTAAGTGAGGTAGGCTTAGGGAACCACAAGGGTTCAACACAACCGAAAGGTTAAGGTGGAGAGATGGAAAAGGTGATGGCAGATAAGGGAGCAGGGTTGGTGCCACATGGTAAAGGAGCCTTTGCATTATACTGAAGGCAGTAAGAATCCATGGAGGATGTGTTAGCAGCAGAGAGCCATAATCAGATCTATGTGTTTTAGATGGTGAGTTTGTTGGTAGAATGGAGAACCAACACAGGCCAGTAGGAAAGCGGCTGCAGCACCCAGGGAAAAAGGGACAAGGACAACCTCCCCAGTGGTGAAAACTCAGAGAACAGGAGGCAGCTGAAGACATTTAGCACAGAAAGTGACACCTGGCAACTTCCTGCCTGGGAAGAGTGAGGGACTTTCTGGTCATGGGCAGTATAAATGCTTATAAAAATGTATAACCTCCTTCACTGTGTGGAATTCAAATTACAACAATATTCATTGTTACATTTGAGTTCTAGGCCATAAATTGAAATCTTTCCACCCTCTGAAATGAAAATAGTTCTGATGATTTCAGCATTCACTACATCTTTTTCCGAATCATGAAACCATATGCTGAGAAGGTGTCAAAATAAAACCAGGGATGTGGTTCTTTAGAAATACAACAGCTTCACATTATCTGCTACCACAATCAACTACATGTATTCACACGCCCACGTCATACCATTATTAATAGCCTTTAGCTTTCTCAATTTTCCACTCAAAGGTAATTTTAAAACAATAAGCTGACTGCCAAATATGTTAGCTTCTTTTATAGCCAGTGCACATAGCATTTTCATTCCAGTTTTTTTCTTAAATAGTAAGAGTTATCCTAAATGTTCAAAACAGCGATTGACTAATAGCAACCTTACTCAATGTGCCAGAAATAGCAAGGGAATAGTAAGAAATACAGTATGATTTTAAAGTCAGTACTCAAGTCATGAGTTGTGATGGGGGTAAACTGAAGTGTACTCACTAATATCAAGTTGTGTGAGTCAAATGGGAAAGCCATTGCTTAAGCCTTATAGAGATGTGTTATAAAGAATAACAGTGAGTTAGTTTAAGACTTTTTAAAACTTAATGGATAAGTTAGTCATCCTATGAGATCTATAAGGAATGTTGTAAGCTTAAACCTTTCTTTTCCATCATGTGTTCTTAAATTTAATGATAAATTACTGTTGCTATAATGAAAACTTGAAATTCTACTATCAGCATTACTTAACAGTAGAAGGAATGAATGATGGAAACTCCTTTTGGAAAATTCCTGACTTCATTAAAAATTCCACAAGAGATTCAGAATTTCCAAGATAGAAATTTAGGTCAAGGTTTACACAATAGATGAGCCTCTATAAATCAAATTTAGAGAAGAAACCATGGGATTATTTTGCTTAACTACCCAATATTAAGAAACCAAAGACTACAGAATTATCAGATTTGACCAGGGTGACAAAACTGGTTAGTAATGGCCTTGAAATCTAGGTTAGAGCTCTTCCCAAGCTCCCAGCCTGTGGCTTCCATGACTTATCATCAGCTCCACCAAATCAGAGAAGTTTCACTAGAGAAGGAATTCTCCTTTATAAACTTAATAACCAGCCTCTAACTTACTCTGTATTTTATAAACTCTGATTAATATTACTTTTATTCAGTATTTGTAAAGGAAAATATATGAAAGCAATTATATATGTCAAATTTGAACTGTAAAGATTTGGAAATTGGGTGGGGACATAATCTAAACTAACCAAAAATTAAATTAAAAATAAATTATAGTAATGTTTTTCTTTGGAGTCAACAGCAATGAGCCTAAGCTGACCTGTCTCCTCCAAAGATATTAAGGATCTTATTTTAGCAACTGTATATGGATGATGAAGAAGTGGAGTTGTTGAATCTCATTCTGAATCAATGGCATCTAAATTCCAGCCAGTGTCTATTCAATTTGTAATTTTTGGAAGTTCTGCTTATGGTGTTACAGTCATTGTGAAAAAATCTTCAGGAGATGGAGGGTGGAAAGCTAGCTGAAAACTACCAGAGGCTTTCCAGGGAGCCTCAAGTAGGGTTATCCCCCATCTTCCAACTTCATCATAGAATATAGAAAGAAACGAGGTCACCATGCTAATAACGACATACAAAGACAGTTGGACTAATCGGGACACTCTGTCTTCATGTGTAACATTCAAATATAATTACTTGATTCTGGAACACTAAATGCCTTTTTGCAAATTTGTCTTGAGAGTGCTTACCACTGAAGAACATTTGGTTGCTCAGGGCTATTCATTTTCATATAAACTAAATGAGTCCATGCCAAGGAAACTCCAAAGCCAAAAACAATTACTGAAGCCCTTGTGGCTAAATCCTTGTAGGCTATTTATTAATGAGGAGTCTATCTTATGAGTCCTAGTCCTTTAATGAAATCTCTTTCATAACATGGCTCTTGCTGGTCAGGAGAGGAAGGAAACTGACATGGGAGCCCCTGCACTATGTATATCACATTTCCTCGTTCTCACAAAGACTCAGTATCGCACACATTGACCACTTCAGAATGAAGGAACCCACTCTGAGAAGAGAAGATGGTGGCTCCAGACTTTCATGTCTGCCTGAGCTCAGAGTTCAAGTCCACTCTTCATGCTCTTCTCTTTCTCCAAAAGCTGCAAGAGGACCCAAAATCTACATCTGAATAGAAAATATATTGTGAACTCTGCTTTCCTTTGGCTATGGAAAGATTGGGTCTTCCTATAGCAGCATATTATCTTTTTATGCATTTCACTGGGAAAATCTTGTGGCTAGTTTTTACTTCAGAGAGCTAGGAAATGTCTCTAGCTATGATTAACTCAGTCTAGATTCAATGTTTCAGAAATGTAAACCATCCACCAAACCAGACATCAATCATCTGAGCTTTGTGGCATTGAAACTGTCAGCTGTCAAAGGGAGATGATTGAAGAGGCCCAAGGCAGATGAGATGGTAGATTAACAAAGGGGGCTTCAGGTTAAGGACAGGTCAGAGTGTTGGAAGCGTATGTTGAAGCAGAGTTTCCTCTAAGACTGAAAGACACTGTCAGCAAAGCAGCTCAGTTTTGACTGACAAAACCATGGAGACAAGACAGCTGAGCTCCCAGCAGGCTCTGGTTTTGTCAGCCACAGTTTCACTACTGTCTGACTAAGCATTGGGCTGGCAATGGGAACCACTGCAACAGAACATTAGGTCATGTCCAGTTGGCCAATACTGGTCAAGTATGTTCTACATTTAGAAGAATTATTTCTGGGGCCCTGCTCCCGTAAAAGGCCACAGGACAGTCTAGAGTCAATTAGGACAGTGTCTTGGTTTCACTTCCCCATATACGTGTTCTGTAACTTGAAATAGTATCAGTGAGGGGAGGGTCACCACCACAATCACAGACAGTCACACACATTAGGAGAATTATATATGTATGAATCGTCCCAAATTTGTCTATCATGAAATGCAATGGTATACCAAAGGGCTCCAAGAATAAGTGTGTTAAAATGTAGATATATAAAAAATTAAAAGTTTTTAACCAAAAATTCAAAAGATATAAAGATGGTATTTTTAAATGAGATCACCACCTGGCTTCTAATTTTTAAAACCAATTATAATATTCAGTGTACAAAGGCGTAGATTGAGATGGGTGTTCTCTTACCCAGCTGGTAAAAATGTAACTCCTTTGCACTCTCTGCAAAGTAATTTACTAGTATATTTCAAAAGTCTTAAGATATTTACAACTGCCTCTGAAAGCATAGTAGGATCTGGAATTCTGAGGGTGAAGCCCATTTGTTTTTACAAGCCATTCAAGCAATCCTGCAGTTCCAGTTTCACTGCCCTAAAGATGCTCCACTCACACCTGTAGCTTGCTGACCACCGACTATAGATGAGTGTTTCTGTGTCCCAAAGTCTACATGGCATTTGAGATGGGTCTTTAGAAGATGACTAGGTCGTAGAAGCTGAGCACTCATGGTACTGTCTTTCTGAAAGGACTCTGAGCACTTCTCTGCCTTCTCCCATGCAGGGCTGCAGTGAGAAGACTGGAAACTGGGCTTTCAGCAGACACTGACCTGATGATGCCCTGATCTTGTGCTTGCAGCCTCCAGCACAGTGAGGATGCATTTCCTTTTATTCTAAACTGAACAGTCTGTGCTGTTTTGTTATAGCATCATTTAGGGACTGCTAAGACACTGTCTCTAGGCCAATGAGTCCTAAACCAATATCTGAACTCTAGGTGAATTTTTCTGAATTCCAAGCTCATATAACCAACCACTCACTCAGTATTTCTGTTTTGATATCTTACAGATACTTAAAAATAAATGTATTCAATGTTAGAGAACTTTTCCCCCTCAAAAAAATTCTTCTTAAACTAGGTATGGTACCACTTTGGAAGCAGAGATAGAAGATCAGGAGTGTGGGTCATTCTTGGGTACATAGCGAATTGGAGGCCAGCCTGGACTACATAAGATCCTGTCTCAAAACAAAAACAGCAGCCACAAAATTCTTCTTTACCTCCCGTGATCCCAATTCCTCTCTCTCTCTCTCTCTCTCTCTCTCTCTCTCTCTCTCTCTCTCTCTCTGATACAGCAAGATGATGACTCTCTGAAAGCCAAGAATTGAGCTCTCCGCCACACTTTGGTCTAGTACTTCCAGGCTACATAAAAATGAAAACTAAATTAATGTTGTGGAAGCCACTGTCTATGGCACTTTGTTATGGTAGCCGGTGAAGACCAAGGCAGACACCTGCTAACTGTCTCCATTCATTGCCACTGCTGTCAGCTGATACAGACTATTGTTATTGCAATCCTTTTCTTCTTTCCTTTATTTTCATGTTCTCTCCTTTCCTCCCTCCATCTCTCTCTCTCTACTTTGAGATGAAATCACCCTGTGTAGCCCAGGTTGACCCAAAACTTGTGATTCTCCTCCCTCTGCCTCCTAAATACTGGGATTATGATATTATAGGCTTGTGCCACCATGGCTAACCTACAATTAGTTTCCAAAAACCAGTCCCATCTCCTTAAAACCATTATTTACATCCAAGCAGAAGGATATTAGTGAGTCAGTTTTCTGTTTAAAAATCTTTAAATGACTTTCCATTGTTTTTCAATAGTACACAAACACTTAACACAGATTATGTCAAGATGACATATATATAAAATCAGGTGGTGACCCCCAGCCCCCCTCCAGGATACTGGCCCTGGCTTCTCCTCCAACTGCTTGCTGCCCTCAGCATTTATACCTCCAGCACCCTCCTGACCAGCCTGCTCTTGTGTCAATTTTTGGCCAGGCTGGAAAATACATAGCTGCTTTCCACAGCCATGGGTCTCTCTCAGGCCCAAATCTTCTGCACTCCAAGTGTCCTGCAAGCATACTTTCTAAGTTTCTCTAGCTCTTTCCTGCTCTGTTTACACTTCACAGCCCTGTGTTTGAAGTTTCTCTTCTGGGCTTCCTTGGTGGCACCACTGTCTGTCTCTTGGGGAAATGGCTTTTGGCTTGCAGCCTGAGTAGTGGAAGGCTGGAGGTTAATGTACTTGTGGGATTAAAGGCACATCAATTAATACTTCACCAGTTACCCTTCATGCATTAGTGAAAATGCCCTGTACTATTGGATCTCTGTGCAGCTCTCCAGTCCCTCTGTGCTATGGAGAGAAAGTCACTCTGACTTGGCTTCCTGAATACATCATGCTCCTTCCCACCTTTGGGGCCACCTCCAGCCTTCCTTCTTCCCAGTGTGTACTCACCTTTAATGTCTCAATAGAAATATAATTAGGAAGGATTTTTTTTTACCACTCATATGAGTAGGTCTCCTGTTATACACTGACAACAGGCTCAAAAATTCTCCAACTTAAAATTTATGAATTCATAATTACCATTATCTTAGTTTCTACCTGTCTATGCTTATTATTATTTGTTAATTTTTAATAATATCTATTTGCTCTCATTTTAAGCATCTGTTTTGTTCTCTAACGCTATCATAGTATATAGAACATGCTAAGGTTCAGTGAATATCAACTGATGGATCTATGGGTATCTCTGAAAGGGTTCAGTGGATATCAACTGATGGATCTATGGATATCTCTGAATGGGTTCAGTGGATATCAACTGATGGATCTATGGATATCTCTGAATGGGTTCAGTGGATATCAACTGATGGATCTATGGGTATCCCTGACTGGTTAAATATTTTTTGCATAGGTCTCAGAATTAAGATGTATATATTTTATTTATTTTTGTGGGTTTTATATTTTGAGATTATTTACATCATTTCTCCCTTCCCTTTTCTCTCTCAAAACTCTCCCATATGCCTTTCCTTGCTCTCTTTCAAATTCATGGCCTCTTTTTTTCATTAATTGTTGCTACATGTATATATGTGTAAACATATATATTCATAAATATAACTACTCAGCCTGAACAATGTTACTTATATGTGTGTTTTCAGGGCTGACCATTTGCTACTAGGTAACCAATTAGTGTGCTCTTCCCTGGGGAGGACCATTTTTCCCACTCTGGGTATTTCTTAGTTGCCTGTAGTTCTTCGTAGAGAGTTGAGGCCTCATGGTCTTTCCCTTGTCCACTTTGGCGTATGTGTTGGTGTCACCCTGTCCAGCTCATGTTGTGAGACTTTATGGATGTTGTATCTGCTTATATTCAGTATCCCAAGATTACAAAGATGTGGGATTTTATTTTAAAAATTACTCCATTTGCAACTACTTTTCCGAATGTGTCAGATGCTATCAATATCATACAATCATTACAAATTTGTAAATAAATGTGCTTTCTTATCATCCATTTATCCGACTTTAAATTCCTTCTCCTTCCCCCTCCTCCTCTGCCTCCTCTCCCTTCCCAAGCTCACTCCACCACCGCAAAGCTGACAGCTGAACTCAGGGCCTTAGGCCAGCACTGTGCCACTGAGTTACACTACAGCCTGTTAGTTTACACGTTTACTCTACCAAAAGAACCTCATTTATTTCAAGAAACTCAGGCAACAGCCTACATTAACAAAATCCCATTTCCTATTTCTGCATAAGATTTCACTGGAGAAAAGAACCTAAAGCCTTCTGATTTTTAGAGAGAAGAAAAACAGATTTTACAATAAGGCTGGAAGATCACCTAGAATGTTTACACAAAAACCTGAGAGACAACTTCAGGCACATTTTTTTATATGCGGGCTTTTTTTTAAATTGTATAATTCACTTATACAAAGAAGTCATTTGACAGATCAGTTTACCTCCTTTTCCCGTTTTCCTTTCCACAGCAGCTCATTTCACACACAGTTGACAATGACTTGGACTGGTCACCAGAGTAAACCTGGGCTAACTAAGGACAGGTTCGGTCCTCCTCCCCTTTAAAGGGCATGACCCCATCTCTAGAGAAAGATTTTGCAGTGAAGAATAGACAGCTTTTTTCTATCTTATGAAGAAATCCAACCAGAATAAACCTAAAATGGTCAAATTTCCAACACATTTCACTGTTTCTTTTCACATTCATTATTTGCAGGTATGAGAAAACAAAGCAAATACAGTCCATACCCTGGCCTGATTCTAGAACTTCCTAACACCCTCAGGTCAGGCTTTTCCTGTCTCCGACCCTGTGGTACAGCCAGACACTCTTTAGACCACTCCACTTTCCCTCCCTTCTCATCACTGTTCCAGTCTCCTGCCTTCTTTCTTCTTTTCAGACAACACAAAAACTTTCACCAAAATCCTGGACATGGTTTCTTTCAGTAGTCTAGAATATACTAAGTCATTTCATGGGTCTTTACTGCCCTAGCATGATACACTGTAAAAACAGCATTTTTCTTAAGGTTTCATTCATCACTTGAGGTTTAACAACCAACATTGGTAGAATTTCAGCGTTTGCAAAACCTTAAGTTTGGCAAATACTGTGAATATCACATTTGGTAGATGCTGAAAAGTCATGGTGAATCAGGAGTGAGGAGTGTACCCATTTCATCCATAGTTCATTGATTAAAAACACCTGGTTGACAGGATTATGAGTTGGTCCACCCCAATATTCACCCCATCTGTGATCTGCTGGAGCACATGAAGGGACCAGTCCTGCAGACCCAAAGCTCCAGGATCTCCACCACACAGGACAACAGGATATCCAAGAAGAGGCCCAGTGAGGGCCCAGCTTCGATAGTGTGGCAGAAACCAGAGGCCTCCAACCAGACCAATGACTCTTTGCAATGAACACTTGCAAGTAAAGATGTATAGACAAAAGGATTTGCTGCGTGACTCATTGTGTCACAGGACAGCTTCCATGAGGAGGTTTTCTTTCCTTTTTTTTCTTTTCTTTTTTTTTTTCTTTTGATTTTTATTGGGGGGGGGGGCTGCAAGAGCAGAGGGCAGATATGCAGGGACGGGAAATGCATGGAATCGAGATGCATGATGTGAAAGACACAAAGAATAAATAAAAAGAAAGTTAAAAAATACACGGTTGACATGTTTCAAATAATCTATTAAAATACCTTTTTACAGTCTGTAATTTAACAGTAATCTGAATATCGTTAGCTGCCATTTACGACAACGGAAGAGGGGCCAGAGAGAGAAACCCACATGAACATATTACAGCTGATACAGAGTAATCCCAGGATACTCCCATTATAAGAAAAACAGTCCCAATTTATAAATAAACAGTCCTCGCACCAGTTAATACACACAATTATGCCAGAGGCTCTTTCCCATTGCCACCTGATGGGGTTCTGTCCTTGCTCTAGGGAAGCCAGGCTGTGCCCATACTGCCTGCACGCTTCTGGTGTCTGTCCATACACTGAAGCCACATTCCAGTGCACGTTCATCATTTACCTGCATAACACTGAGAAGCCTGGCCAGTCTTCGCTGGGCTCTGAGATTCCAGCAGAGGGGTTGATCTCTTCCATCCTCTTCTGGAGCTTCGGCAGCCCTGGAGCTCTGGGGCGCTGGGAGCTGGCTGGAAAGGGGGCAATGGCGGTATGGATACAAGAGCCATCGCTGCTTATGGAACACATCATTGGCTCGCAGTGTGTGGAACTGGCCTGGAGAGGGGTCTTGGAAGTGGACTCTAAAGATATTTTTAGCTTTGTCTGAGTTGCCAACAACCCCTCGGAAGGAACCGCCTAATTGCACGTCCCCATCCTGCAGGTCTTTCAGCACCAGCTCCTGCACTGGGATGGTCGGCAGGCAAACCCAGTAGGAGAGAAGCGCATTTCATCTAACAGGCTGGGTCAAAACCAAGATGTCTTGAAACAGGAAAATGTGTACTTTGTGGGCACTTTTAGTATGCTCCCCGTGGAACTGCAGTCCTGGGCTCACTATGATCCTGGGTCCTCTCTCAGGACAGGACACTTCTCGTCCAGGTACTCCAGCTTGTCGATGTAATACTGACACTCAGATTCACTTTCTTCAAGCTCATATCAAAACTCCTTGTTGATAATACACTGCCTCCTCCAGAAACTGAACATCAGGGTGGTCTCTTGGAGTATGTTTAAGGATTCCTTTTAACAGAAAAGGGTATTTGACTAGGTGACTTTGAGGGATATCTAGGAAACTCCAAAGATCTAGTTTTGGAGTGAAGGAGACTCCAGTCAGCACTGGAGAAAGTCTTCGATTCTTGGATCCTGTTTCTTCTGATCCGGAAGAGCCTTGGCCACCCACTGTAGCCTTTTTAGACTGCTGCCAGGTAACCAGTTCACGAGAATGTGACCAATCAGTCCCACTGTCCGGTCAGGCTGGGTTGCTTCTATTCTTGTCAACAAATCTGCATGCCATGCCGAGTATGTAAGCACTCAAACCAGCAAACGCATGTGTGGGTTCCTCTTCTGAGATGTAGACAGCTTTAACATGGGGTCATGGTAGGCCTTTCTAGCAAGCTTGAGATCCTTGATTAAGCCCTGTTTGCCTCAGGACAATTCATGCATTGCCTCCTGACCTTTGATATCGCAGGTGGTCAAGGACTCCTACACACTGATGTCTAGCATCTCTGACCATACATAGCACACTGCTGCTTCTCTTGGTAAGTAATGGGACTGTGGACCTGCTGAAGGACTTCTGGGCAGAAGCTGGGGATCTGTGGTCACCAGGAAGGAAAAATGACTGTTTGGTTTGACCAAAGCACCTGACTGCTCTGTTTCTTACAGGAGAGATTAAGTTTGCTGAGGATAAAGACACATTATTTTTTAACCTAGCCTGATTTGTGGGCAGCTGAAACAAATAATGAAAATAAATAGTTCTACTTTTCACCTTTATTCTCCCTTACCCTTATTCTACATTATTTTCTTCTTCCCCAGTTTATACAACCATGATGCACTTCTCTGTGGGCTGGAGAAAGGGGAAGAAGAATCGTGGGAAACAGACGGTAAAGTCTATGGGAAAGAGCGGAGCCCTCAGCATCTCTTAGGCAACCCATAATGATAATTTTTACCAGTATGAACCTCTTCATTTTTCCTCTTGGACAACCCAGTACAAATATAGAATGTATTGATTCCATACCAGGTTGAGAATGACACCAGTAGGTTTATTTCATCTTCAAGACAACCATGAGTGAACCACATTAAAGAATAATTAGATACAGCAATGACTCTCTGAAGCCTGAACAGAGACTCTATCCACTAACCAACCTCCAGACCTGACTCATCAAGTCCATTTTACTAGCTGCCAACACGTCATCTTCACTTGGATGTCAAACCCAACTGGCCTCAGGTGAGCTCATTAACTTCCTCCACAAACTGGTTTCCCTTCTCATTTCCCTGTGTGAACCAGAATTACAAAGATAATCCCAGCCAGCCAGGCTTCCAACCCACAGGCCACCTCCCACCTCTCTCTCTTTTCCCATCCCCACGGTCCAGGGAAGAGAGAAGGAACTGGAATTTCTCTGCCCTACCCATTAGTAGGCAAGGCTCTGACATCAGGGTTAGTTCAAGTCCTTGTGAGTCAGAATGCCTCATGGTGTTTGTTTAAAATGCAGACTTCCAGCCGAGCCTCAGCCTACTGATTCAAGGTTTGGTTGAGGAATCGGCATTTTTAAAATTAGATCTCCAGAGAACTTTTCAAACCACCTAAAAAGGATCAGTGCTAAGGAAATGACTCAGACAGTCCCGCTATGAAGGAGCAGGTGAGTAAGTCACCCAGGCTGAAGCACAATAGAGCCTGAAGAAAGAGCAGTGGAGTCCCACACTGATGAGTTAAACTCAGGCAGACAATAGTGTAGACAGCATGTAAAGGTTCAATATGCTGAAGTCACATTCAGATCCATTCATGAATAGCTTTTGCCAGAAAGGTCATGAGAGATCTTTTCCCCCAAAAGGAAAACCAACCAAAAAAAAAGTCCTGCAAGGGGCTAGTCTGAAAGAGAGGTAACCACTCAAGTAACCACTTGGCCTTCCAGAGTTAGCACAGGCTGGTTGGCTCCCAACACCACTAGATTATAAAAAGACCAAAGAGACAATATGGAGACTGGAGAGAACCTCAGAGGAATGAGTGCCTGCCAGCCAGAATGTGGTTGCCAGTGAAAGAAGCCATTCTAGCTACTGTGAACTCAGAGGTTTAATACAGATATCCTGACTTAGAGATGTTGTAGCTAGAGTTTTCCTGCCTTGCCCACAGTCAGGACAAATCTCTGTCACCCACCAGTCCCACAGCTGCTCAGACCCAACCAAGTAAACACAGAGACTTATATTGCTTACAAACTATATGGCCGTGGCAGGCTTCTTGCTAACTGTTCTTATAGCTTAAATTAACCCATTCCTATTAATCTATAAGTTCCCTCGTGGCTCACCAGTATCTTACATCTTCTCATGGCGGCGGCTGGCAGTGTCTCTCTGCCTCAGCCTTCCACTTCCCAGAATTCTCTTCTCTGTTAGTCCCGCCTATACTTCCTGCCTGGCCACTGGTCAATCAGTGTTTTATTTATTGACCAACCAGAGCAATTTGACATACAGACCATCCCACAGCAAGACATTTCAGATTGCGATGGCTTAAGGACATTGCCTTTTCTTCAACTTTACAATGATGTAAAAGCATCAATAGTCAATGAAATATTACTTCAGTTTGGGGATTTTGATCTGCCCCTGGCTAAAAGCATCATACAGACTGGCATGATCCTCCCGTGTTGTGGTAGGCAGAAATACACAGCCCTGCATCAATCATATGATCACAAGGATAACCAAAGGTACTTAGAGCCATGGTTATGTGACTGTGGCATTCAGTAGGTTAGGTGTACTAAATGCACTCTTGTCTTAATGATATTTTCAATCTCATATTGGTTTATTTGGATGGAACCTAAGGATTAAATCAGGGAGCATTTGTACAATTCAATGCTTACAAAATGATTGGAAAGGCTAGGAAAATGAGCTCCAAAATTCTACAGATGATTGCTATGAGTACCAAGTTAGCTGTGGTCAGAAAACAGAAACAGAAAAACTGGGGCCTAAGGAAATAACTAGTTCAAATGCTGCCATATTAGATCCATGCCAGCAAAATGAGTATCCCTGGACCTCATACCAGCATGCAGCAGACCCTCAGGCTCTGCAACCATACAATTAAAATAAATAAACAGATAAACAAACAAACAACCCAGGTTTCCATGTCCCTGCCTACTGCCTCTGTCTCATTCCTGCTTGAGTGTCACATTTCCATCTCTGTTTGCAAAGGCTGTCTGTTCAGGCATCTAGGAAAGAGAAGCTGAAGTGTGCATGGAAGAGGAGTGCAGTTTGGGGGCCACACATCTGTCTCTTGGCATCATACTCAGCTGTTGGTGCTCTGCTGGAGTAAACACGATCCGGCCTTACCTACCGCAGGTCAGCATTTAGCAGAACGTCAGGTGCACAGTGGGGAAAGGAAGGAAGGAGATGTTCAGAACCAGGTCAGGCCAAAGTCTGCTGGGAACTCAGCTTTGACAGCATTGAAAGCCTTAGAGGAAGAATCAAGAACACTAATCCTCATTTGCTAGTACCTTTTGGGCTCTGCCTGTTTCTCTTCATTTCCACGCATGTGAAATTAATATGGTTCAAATTCTTCAGGTCTGGAAAATTTCAAATGTCTTCTGCCTGGTGTCCTAGCCATTTTCTCCCAATTCTTCCCTATTCTGGTCTATTCTATACATTGATTCCTGAACTAGATTTCCTAAAACAGTGGTTTTCAAACTTCTTGTTGCAACCACTTCCAAAAGAATTTTGTTTTGTAAAACTTAGAATCCTATTGTAACTTACTAAGCTTGAAAAGAAAATTATGGGTTCAGGACCCCCCAAGACCAAGTTCTCAGTGTAGATATAATTCTGAACGGTTTTACTAAATAAGAAACACAGAGCCAAATGCAGAGTTAAAAGCCCGAGAGGTCAGAGCAGCAGCTAAGAGCTGAGACCACCTTCTTACCCCTGCTGTCGCTGCTGTCCTTCCCCTGAGAAAGAGACCTACTTCTTGTGTGTCTGTATTTTTATTGACTTTCTGTTCTGCCTTCTCATTGGTTGTATGACCACATGACCTCCTCATCACTGCCTGTCTATACAGACCTCCAGGTCTCTATGGTTGGTATTGAAATTAAAGGTGTGTATCCTTGAACACACAGAGATCTGCCTGCTGTGGGATGTTCTGTATGGCAAATGTGTTGCTAATAAAGCACTGATTGGCCAGTGGCTAGGCAGGAAGTAGGCGGGACTAACAGAGAGAGAATTAAAAGAGCAGGAAGGCAGAAGGAGTCACTGCCTGCCAGCCTGCCAGCCAGCAACCGCCAGGACAAGCAGCATGTAAAGATGCCGGTAAGCCACGAGCCATGTGGCAAGATATAGATTTATGGAAATGGATAACTTAAGATATAAGGACAGTTAGCAAGAAGCCTGCCACGGCTATACAGTTTGTAAGCAATAGAAGTCTCTGTGTTTCCTTGGTTGGGTCTGAGCGGCTGTGGGACTGGCAGGTGAAAGAGATTTATCCTGACTGTGGGCCAGGCAGGAAAACTCTAGCCACAGCCTGTCATGTGATCAGGATTAAGGGCATGTGCTACCACTGCCAGACTTCTGCTAAATGACTTGCTATTAGCTCTGACCCCCACGCACTTTTATTTATTAATATACAAATAAAATCACATTTCAGCACAAATAAAATATCACCATATTCTCAGCACAAAGGAGATTTATTTGCCCCAGAGGGCAGAGAGTAAAGAGACAAAGACAGGAGATCGAGGATGAGGGAGAAGGGGAAGGGAGCCAGGGAAAGGGAGCAGAGGTATTTGTCACAGAGGGACAAAGGATCACCTCCAGATAGAGGGGAGAAAAATGTGGCAATACACAAATGGTGATTTATAAAGGTAAAAGAGAAAACCCCATGTTAGAATGAAGAGTTAAATTTTAACTGGGCATGTTAATTAGGTGAGCCAAAGGGGTCTTCTGATTGCTGGACTTCAATACTTTGATAGCTGGACCTTGGTAGTCAGCCTCAGGAGGAGGAAGTGGCCAAATAAGGGCATAGATCTTGGTGACTAGCTTTAGGAATGTAATCTAATGGTTTTTAGCAAGGCAGAGGGAGTGGGTGAGAAGAGCAAGGCCTGCCAGAGCCATGCTACCACACTCGAGTTTGTCAAAGTTCCTTCAAAGCTGACATTTAAATTTTTTTCAGCCCAAGTTCATATACTGCAAATTTATACTGTAAATATCTTCATTTTAAAATAAAATATTGAGATGCTTTAAGAATTGATCTAATGGGCTAGGTATGGTGGTGCATGCCTTTAATCCCAGCACTCAAGAGGCAGAAGCAGGCTGTTCTCTGAGTTAGAGGCCAGCCTGACCTATACACCTACTTCCAAGACAGTCAGGGCTACACAGAAAAACCCTGACTCAAAAAACAAAAAGCAGGGGCTGAGAACCTAGATGCCCGTCAACTGAAGAATGAATTAAGAAAACATGGTACATATACACAATGGAGTATTACTCAGCAGTAAAAAACAATGACATCATGTAATTTGCAGGCAAATGGATGGAACTAGAAAATATCATCCTGAGTAAGGTAACCTAGACTCAGAAAGACAAACATGGTATGTACTCACTCATAAGTGGATGCTAGATGTAAAGCAAAGGATAACTAGACTGCAACCCACAGCCCTAGAGAAGCTAGCTAACAAGGAGGACCCAAAGAGGGAATGTATAGATCGCCCTGGGAAGGGAAAATAGAGGAGATCTCCATGAGTAAACTGGGGATGGTGGCAGTTGGGGGAGGGCAAAATGGAGGGTGGGAGATAGAGGGTGAGAACATGAGAAAATGAGATGGTTGAGCTGGAGTAGGGATGGCATGGGGGAGCAGTGAGGGAGATACCATGATGGAGGGAGACATCATGGGGATAAGGAGAAACTGAGTGCTAGGGAAGTTCCCAGGAATCACAAGGATGACCCCAGCTTAGACTACTAGCAATAGTGGAGAGGGTGCCTGAACTGGCCTACCCTAATAATCAGATCAGTGAGTACCCTAATTGTCATTATAGAGCCTTCATCCAGTGTCTGGTGGAAGCAGATGCAGAGATCCAGAGCCAAGCACCAGGCCAAGCTCTGGGAGTTCAGCTGAAGAGAGGGAAGAGGGATTCTATGAGCAAGGGGCATCAGGATCATGATGGAGAAACTTACAGAGACAACCAAACCAAACTGGTGGGAGCTCATGAACTTTAGACCAACAGCTGTGGAGCCTTCATGGGACTGGACTAGGCCCTCTGAATGAGCGAGATAGTTGTGTAGCTTAAGGGGCCCCCTGACAGTAGGATCAGGATCCATCCCTGGTGCATGAGCTGGCTTATTGGAGCCCACTACCTACAGTGGGACACCTTGCACAGCCTTGATGCTGGGGTAGGGGCTTGGGCCTGCCTCTACTGAATGTACCAGGCTCTGTGGACTCCCCACAAGAGACCTTGCCTTGTTGGAGGAAGGAATGGGGCATGGGTTGGCGGGGGAGGTAGCAGGGGTGGGTTGAATAAGGAGAGGGGGATCTGTGATTGGTACATTAAAATGAATTTAAAAAATCCCTAACTAAAAAAAGCAGGGGCTGGAGAGATGGCTCAGTGGTTAAGAGCACTGGTTGCTTTTCTTGAAGACCCAGGTTCAATTCTCGTTACCCACATGGCAGCTCACAACTGTCTATAACTTCTGATCCAGGGGATGCAACACCCTTACACAGACATATATGCAGGCAAAACACCAATGTACGTAAAATACAAATAAATTATTAAAACAAACAAGCAAACCAAAATACCAAAATACCAAAAAAACCCAAAATCTACCTAATAGGATCTACTATCCCATCATTTGTTTTAATGCATGAACAAGCTGCTCTTTAATGAGAGGATTCTCTTTCCTTTCTTTCCTTCAACTCTTATTCTGTTCTACTTCCATTGAAGAATTTGACTTTGTTCTATATTTTAATTCTTGACACTCTGTATCATCTTAAATATCATAATAAAAGTTTATAAATTGAAATTATACCATATCTAGTCCCTGTGACTATAGATTTATGTTTAAAATGTATTCTATGAGCCAAGTGAGTTGTTGCACACCCTAATCCCAGCACTTGGGACTAGGAATACAGAGGCTGGTGGATGGATATCTGTGAGCTTTGAGGCCAGCCTGGTCCACATTGAGAGTTCCATAACAGCCAGGGTTATATAAAAATTATTCTAGGGTCTAATGAGGTGTGGCTCAGTGAGTAAGTAAAGTGCTTATAGGACAAGTGTGAGAACCTGAGTTTGGATCCACAACACCTGTAGAAAACTGAGAAGTGGAGACAGGAGGACCACAGGGACTAGCTGGCCAGCCAGAGTCAGTGACAGACACCCACCCCCTTCAGAAAATAAGGTGGAAAATGGTGGAAGGACTTCTGATGTTGACCTCTGATCTGCTTACACACACACACACACACACACACACACACACACACACAC
>CABHPP010143001.1:11168-28401 GCA_902168425.1 Peromyscus attwateri | reverse complement strand
TGAAACAGGGTTTCTCTATGTAGTTTTGGTGCCTGTCCTGGATCTCGCTCTGTAGACCAGACTGGCCTCTAATTCACAGAGATCCGCCTGGCTCTGTCTCCCAAGTGCTGGGATTAAAGGCATGTGCCACCACTGCCCAGCGTATTGTTCTCTTAAAGTCAGGTTAAACAGTTTGAGTACAGTAGGCTAGCAACCTTAAGTCTTAAAGGACCTCAAGGTGTATTATTAACACTGGCTGTGAGGTCCAGCAAAAGTTCCAGTCACTTAGAGTGTAAGAGATATTTTCATTCTGGTCATATTACCATAAATTCCAAACTCATTTTATGACAATACCTCCAAGATGTTGGAAGATATGATCCATGGACAATCACTCCATCAAAAACGCCTGTTCAGTGAGCAGAAATGATTATTGACTATCTGGTCCTTGAATAACAGGGGTGCATCAGAGAGGATCAGGTCAGTGGTCGGCATGTGCTAGCCACTTCAAGAGGGGTGCTTTCTAACAGTCGGAGAGAAAAGTCGTGGTCTCATGAATTGAGACACCAAAAGGAGCAACTCAGAAGGAACAGGAGACTGTTTGCAATGAAATGCCACATGCGTAGTCACAAATGGCCTTTCAGAGACATTGGAAGTGAAGCTACCAAGCCTGGGCAGGCCCTCAGTGGCAGCTGCCGCAGTTCAAATTTCAGGTCATCTCTGAGGATGGAGTGAAGGGCACTTACTCAGTCAGGGGCAGTGACAAGGGAGGGGACTGAAGATGGTATCACCAAAACCCAGCACACCAAGGTCAGCTGGCAGAAAGCAGGGAACGCTGACAACAGGGATAACACAATTCAATCCACGTCCATCTGGTCTACCAGAAGGAACTGTGAACAGACCATAGGACCCAATAGAACAGGAAGTGGGAGACTAACAGACCCCAAGATGACTTAGAGTCTTTTTATTTGTTGTTTTTATTTTTGTTTTTCGAGACAGGGTTTCTCTGTGTAGTTTTGGTGCCTGTCCTGGATCTCGCTCTGTAGACCAGGCTGGCCTCGAACTCACAGAGATCTACCTGCCTCTACCTCCCAAGTGCTGGGATTAAAAGCATGCACCACTGCTGCCCAGCCTCTTAGAGTCGTTTTTTTTACAGTCTCTCCCAGACCCTTAAGGGTAAGAAGTGAATTCATGGTTGGCCAGAATGTCTGGGTCCATAGACCCAGTCCTGACTAATCAAGTCCCCAAAGAGGAACAATGAGCCATGTACAGCCCGACAAGACTCTTCCTGATATAGCCATGTACCCAGGCCCTGGAACAGTATCTAGCACATAGTAAGTGATAGTTAATCTTGGCTGTCACCTTGATTGATTGATTGATTGATTGATTGATTGATACTTAGATTAGTAAAGCATATTCCTGGATATGTCTGTGAGGGTGTTCCAGAGAGATTCTTGAGAGATCTGCTGTGAATGTGGGCAGCACCAACCAATATAATATGATTTGAATAAGAATGGCCCCTATATTTTGAATGCTTAGTCATCATGGAGTGGCACTACTTGAAAAGGATTAGGAGGTGTGGCCACAGGTGTGTTGGAGTAGGTGTGGCCTTACTGGAGGAAGTGTATCACTGGGGTGGGCTTTGGGGTTTCAAAAGCTCAAGCCAGGCCCAGTGTCTCTCTCTCTCTCTCTCTCTCTCTCTCTCTCTTTCTCTCTCTCTCTCTCTCTCTCCCTACAGCCTGCATGAGAATCCAGATGTAGAACTCTCAGCTACTTCTCCAACACCATATCTGCCTGTCTGCCTGCTGCCATGCTCCCTGCCATGATGACAATGGACTAAACCTCTGAAGCGTTAAGCAAGCACCAGTCAAATGCTCTCTTTCATAAGAGTTGCCGTGGTCATGGTGTCTCTTCACAGCCATGGGGCCTTGACTAAGACAGAAGGGGAAGAAGGAAACCCGCCACTGCGGGCATCTGCTCCCTTCTCTGCTTCCTGGCCACTGTAAGGTGAGAACTGCCTCTCCTCCAAGCCCTCCTGGCATGATACTCTGCCTCATCACAGCCCCTAGGTAAATAAAGCCACACATGATCTGAAACTCTGCACTAAGAACCAAATCTTCCTCCCTGTGTTTTATCAGATAATTAGTCATGATGACAACCAACCAGCGTAACAGTCACTGAGCAAGTAAGTGTATAAGCGATGGGAAGAAAAAACAGGAAGAGTGTGGGGGCTGGATTTTAAAATAAACCACAATACAGCGTAAATTAGCCCCACCATCCAGGGCCTGCCTTTACAATACCTTCTGGAAGGACCCAGTACAGAGCTGGTATCAGACCCCAGCTCTCTTGGCTGACATCTCACCTTGTCCCACACCTGTTCACTGGTCCCCAGAGTGCTCCCCACCAGAGGGTTGGCTGCAGCGTTGCATACCAGGAAATCCACACCTCCAGAGTGCTCCAGAGCCTATGGGAGAGAGTTGTGGGAGAGGGTGGAGATGGCCCGAGAAGGACTCATCTTTCCAAAGCAGCCTAGGAGTGCAGTCCTTGAGGCCCAGCTTGCTGCTGTGATGCTATATTAACCAGGAATGGTCACAAAGACCCTGTGAAAAACCAAAGTCTTGTAAAGGAAAGCATCCTGACTGGACCCATGGGTCCTGAGGTCTAACATGTTCCCCAGGAATCATCTGGGGCATCCCCCATTCCTTTATACATTTCTTCAACTGTGGAGTTCTGTCACTTTGCAGACCCCATTCCCATCCTGCCTTTCTCAAGATTGAGCAGTGAAGCTGAGGTTCTGGGCTTTCTTCTCCTTGTCCTTCACTCCTTGACCTCTCACCTTGGCCACTAGCCGTTGCCGATCCTCAGCCTTCCCCACATGGCACACAGTGCCAGCCACACTCAGCCCTTCCTCCTGCAGCATGGCCACCGCCCGGTCCACATTCTGCTGTTTCCGGCTGCTGATGACCACGTGGGCTCCATCCTTGGCCAGCCGTCGGGCGATGGCAAAGCCAATCCTGCGGACAGGCAGAGTGCAAGTCAGCCTCACCCCTCTCCGACTCCCTCCCAGAAATCCACAAAGATGTGGATACCCTGCTCTGCAACGCTGAGTCTTTCCACAGAGGCCAAGGTCCCTCTGTGTAAGAGGTTAAGACCCCAGGAGATCAGAACACTCACCCGACAGTGGACCCTGTGAGCACAGCCACCCGCTTAGCCAGGACTCCGCTCTGGGCTGCTCCACGGCTCTGCATTCTCGCAGAGAACCCACTGCCTGAGTGGGACAGGTACTTGTGGGCCCAGGCCACTGCTCGGAGCATGGTAAACAGGCTTGATCCTGCTGGATCCTGACCAGGAGGAAAGGGCCCATTGCTTCTTAGTTGTGGCATTAGTGAGCGTGAGATAGTCTCCTGCCTCCCCCATCACCCCAAAACACACACACACACACACACACACACACACACACACACACACACATACACACACACACGGCTGGCAGCAGAAGGTGCAGGAGACCCAGCTAGACAGAGTTCATTTCAACTGAGTCTCGGGTCAGGAAACAGCTGTGAAAATCCCATAGTTATAAAACTGACTCGTAAGAGCTGGATCTCAGTGACAGAGTATTTGCCTGGAACATATAAGCCCGGAGCTTCATCCCTAACACTCAAGAGAGGAAAGGGGAAGAGGAGGAAGGGAAGGGAAGGGTCAGGGGAGGGGAAGGGAAGTAGGGGAAGGAAAAAAATATTAACTCATAAGAATGAAGTGAGGTTCCATATAAGACAGTGAATTAGACGCCGTACTGGTTCCACTGAACGAAAGAAAAACAGTCAGGATAACACACAATAACCTGTATTCCTAAAAGAGATAATAACTGAACAATAACGGAATAACTAAGCTTAATAAGCCAGGTGAGAACCCCCACCAAGCAGGCAGGAGGGCCCACGAGCACACGCCCATCTGCCACACATGGCTAGGGGCTTAGGGCCAAGGTCAGCAGGGCACCCAGCGAAGCATGCCCTCCCTCACACCAGTGATGCCACGGAACAACCAGCTGGAGAGGGAGTGAAGCCAAGGGCTGGCTAAACCACAGCGGAGACAGAGGACCACACAGACTGTGGAGCCAGAGGCTGAAGCTTGACACACAGAAGTCTGAAGCAGAAATGTCTGTGAGGAGACAGAAAAGCGGGGTGGGGGTGGGGGAGGGCGGGCACTGAAGGTTACACATCGCACAGGTAGAGAGAAATGCAGGATCGGAGCCTGCGGTGCAGCCAGAGGCTGAAATGTGCCAGGTGCAGCCCAAAACACAGATGCTCTGCATGCTGGTCCCCAGCTGACTCAGTTGGAACCTTCAGGAAACGACTTCCTATACGCAGAGAGAGAGACACTAAAGGAAAATTCCCCCCCAAACCCCGGGTCCTAAAACAGGCCCAGGGTTCCAGGAAGTCTGCTGCTGGTGGGATTCTGGAAGGAGCTGACCCCCGTCACACACACCCTGAACCGAGAAGTTGCAAGAACAGGCATTCTAATGTCTCCCAGCCTTCAGTGTATCCACGACCACAGCTTCTGGATCTGGCAAAGCCATGGCTGCCTCACTCCCACACCCTCAGCTGCAGAATCTCCTCCCAGGCTCTAGACTGTGTGTTCTCGGGCACCCTCACACACTGCCTCTGCGTCTTGAGACAACCCTCTCGGAACTATAAAAGGCTGCTCCTGCTGTCCAGGCCAAGCTGGGTTTCCATTCTCTCGTTTCCCTGTGTTTGTTTAATTCTTATATTTTGGCACCAAAACTGCCTCCAGGAGGACGGAAGCCCACTGGGCCCCTTCTTTGTCATGTTCTTTCTACATCTCTTGGTTCCCACTTTTCCTTTATCTTTCTGAGAGCCACTGTGTCCTCTGAACTCGCTAAGGCTGAGCAGAGGCCAGTCCCTGACCTGGAGACCTCACGAACCTGGGACCGTGGTTTCCCACTGCCTCATTCCATGTGCAGGGATTTTGTCTTAACCCTTTATTGCCATGAATAGTAAACTCACTCTCTCTCATGCTTTAACCCAAGCTCCAGCACTTGAGGGGGCTGTCTTTGGTGTTTCTGGAGCTACACCCCACGGCAGCCATTCTCCCTGCTGAGAACATAGAAGTGGGTAAAGACCCAATCAGTTTCCCAATGGCTTCCTAGGGCTTCGACTTCATTTTAGATCCTGGAGGTCTTTCGTGATTCCTGATAATTTGTTGCAGTGACATTTCTGACCTTTGGGGAAACTCTCCAAGAAGGAAACTAGCCCCGGCCAGTTCAGACCCACACCGTACCCACACCCACCCTCCATTCCCAAAGATAGTCCTTTGACTTATCTCCTCAACATTTTCAAACAATTGGGCCTCAAGTTGGGTCTTGATCTGGTCCCCAGTATGCCCTTGATAGCCAAAAATGCTGGCCTGGATTTGGTATCTTGGACTCTGCCACCTTGCAGGACCTCACCCACACCTTTGAAGGAAACTGCAAAAGGTCAAAGGTTCTCTACCTCCAAGCCTTCCATCGGCTCCACTCCCGTTCTTCCTAAGTTCCACTGTCTGGCATATCAAGTCCTGTTGACAGGAACTTGTGGTGATATTTTATTTGTGCTTTAATAAAGCTTGCCTGGAGATCAGGGGAAAAGGTCAGCCATTTTAAGTAAACAGGAAGTCAGGCAGCACACTCCCTTAATCCCGATCACTTATCAGGCAGGGTCTCTGTGTGTTCAAGGCCATGCTAGGGAACAGAGCCAAGCATGGTGACACAGGCCTTTAATCCGCGTACCAACCATAGAGACCTGGAGGTCTGTACAGACAGACAGTGACAAGGAAGTGAGGTAGCTGGGCTAAGATAGCCAATGAGAGGGCAGAAAAGCAAGTCAATAAAGGCGTGGGTAAGAGAGGAAGGAGCTCGCATTTGGAAGCTACAGAGTTGGTGTGGTAAGGTTGGCTGGTGGCTTTCCCTATTTCCCTGATTTCTCTAAGGCTTTCACCCCTATATTTACATCAAACTGTCTTTAAGCAAGATGATATTACACAGTATCTTCTAAGTCAGACATCTACACCCCTTCAGCTGTGCCTACCTAGAATGATCTCGGCGGGACTTGTTAAATCTTATTACTCATAAAGAAGAGATGGACAAGGCCATTGACGCTGATTATGTGCAGTTAGGCCCTAATTACATAAGGCCTCAAGGTCCTGGGGGGAAACTAGGTTATATAGACTGGGAAAGACTAAGAAGAGGGCTTTGTCTCTGTGACTAAGCCTTCATATTCGTTGGGTGAAGACTTTCCAATGTAACCACTTCAGGGTCACCACACAGTTGTCAGTAATGCCACTCATGCTCTGTAATTAAGCCCAATAAATTCATTGGTTCCCCAGGGTGAACTTTGATGAAATCCAACTTTAGTTTGTCATTGAGACGTCATGAGGAGGTGATAGACATCATTTAGTGCCCCACAGGGAGAAGATGGTAAATATATTTATTAATGCTATTATGTCTCAGATATTTAAAAAGAAACCCAGCAGATAAAATGTTTAAATGTTATAAATATAAAAATTACTTAGTAAAGAGGGAGATAGATAGATGATTGATAGATAGATAGATAGATAGATAGATAGATAGATAGATAGACAGACAAAGATTAAGATGACTAGAAGTTTCCAGAATGAAAAACAAAACTAACAAAGCCTATGGACATTATAAAGGTCTTAGTTAGTTAAGTAAGGTACTGTGCTGGATAGTTTTATGTCAACTTGACACAAGCTAGAGTCATCTGAGAGGAGGAAATTTTGGTTAAGAAAATGCCTCCAGAAGATCAGGCTGCAGGCAAGCCTGTAAGGCATTTTCTTAATTAGTGATTGATGGCAAGGGTCCAGCCCACTGTGGATGGTGCCATCCCTGGGCTGGTGGTCCTGGGTTCTATAAGAAAGTAGGCTGAGCAAGCCATGGGGAGCAAACCAGTAAGCAGTTCCCCTCCATGGCCGCTGCATCAGCTCCTGCCTCCAGGTTCCTGCCCTATTTGAGTTCCTGTCCTGACTTCCTTTGATGATGAACAGAAATGCTGAAGTGTAAGCAAAATAAACCCTCTCCTCCCCACGTTGTTTTGGGTCTTGCTATTTCATCACAACAATAGAAACCCTGACTAGGACAAGTATGTTTTTTCAGAAAGACTTGAAGATAATGTTTATGCTATTAAAGTTTCTAAGGTCAAAATTCAACAATTATAAGAACTGGCTAAAATATATGTGCAATCAAAGTTTATTTAGAAGTGTCTGGATTTTCAAAATATTGTACAATAGTTAAAAGTACCAGATGTGTGTAACTGATCTTCTGGGAGTTCCACAACCATACTTTCAGGCTACACTAATGTGGTCTGAGGGATTAAAAGGAAAAATATTTTCCCTCTCACCTTCCAAGGTCACTGAAGTCCCAGGCAACTGTGAGACTTCTCTCATAATATTCTGTGACTGAAGCTGAGTGTGGTGGTGCACACCTTTCATCCCAGCACTCAGAGGCAGAGGCAGGGGGATCTCTGTGAGTTTGAGTCCAGCCTCGTCAACATAGCAAATTCCAGGCCAGCTAAGGATTCATAGTGAGACCCTATCTCAAAAATAAATAAATAAATAAATAAGTAAATAAATAAATAAATAAATAAATAAATAAAGGTCTAGAACTGGAAAGTCATCAGTGTTCTTGTTCAGGACAGCCACGGAGACCTCAGCGTACTCCAATCAGTGTCCAGTCTGCAAACATAAGACCAACCTTAAAAGGGAAAATAAAGAAAGAGAGAGAAGTCCAACTGTGGCCCTTGTGAACCCATCAAGAGATTCTAGTGGACTTTGATTTGGACCTTTTAGAATATAATGTTGGGAATAAGCAAAAGGTGCTTGCCCTACGTACTGCCGTCTTGTTTCTAGACTCCATTTTAAAAGCAGGGTCAAATAAAATTTAAGTTCCCAAGACCTCCCCAGACCTGCCTAGGTAACTGCCGCCACTGACATCCTGGATGGCAAGTTGAGACATGAATGGGGAGCAAGCCACCTCATCAAACTTGAATGAACTAACCAATGAGGACAAGATAAGCGTACCAAAGAACAATGTTCCTAGAAAAGTCCTAATCTTTGAATCCTGGTTGGTGGAAAATTGTAACCATAACTTGGCACGGATGTTTGCGGGTTTTGTGCTTAAATATTTGCTGAGATGAACATTCCGGGACACAGTCAGTTCTCCAGTCCATACTGTTGTCCCTGACCAGTTAGTTTCTGTTTGTGCTGCCCAGCAATAAATCTTGCTTTATGTGACTTCTCGTGTCTGCCTGGGTTGTTTCAGAGCCTCGGACCCACAACATTTTGGTGCTTTGGCTGAGAATCCAAACACCCACTCGATAGAGCCCAAAGCAGATTTTGGCAGCACCTAGAACTGTTTTTCAGTCATCTGGACCTCTAGAGGTAAGCCCTGGTATCTGGTTTCTGGTTTCTGGTTGGTACCTATCTGGGACTCAAGAAAGGAGAAACTGGACGAAGTATTGCTCCCGGGGTCAGAGGACGGGAGACGTCCTGACTCGTCTCTGGTTCCTGTCAGGGGAGCATCTGGCTCTGGTTTTGTGTCTCCCCTAAGTGTTTTGTGACATCCCATTGTTCTGTCTGTTACTGTCAACTTTGGTTTTGGTTTAGCTTTTCTGTGTCGGTCTCTGTCTCATCGTTTACTTTGAAATCATGGGACAAGCTTCCGAGGCCTCCCTTATTTTAGAGGAAGGCTAACACTCAGGAGACACTGTCTTTCCCAGGAAGGCTCCACACCCTTTGTCAGCTTGAGTGGCCAGCCTTCGAGGTTGGATAACCATCTGAAGGCTCTTTTAACCTATCTGATTTGTCTACAGTCAGAAACCTCATTTTTGGACGGCTGAGACACCCTGACCAGGTCCCATACATACATCGTAGCCCAGACTGTTTTGGTAGAGGAACCTCCAAAATGGTTTAGACCTGTCCTTCCACCTCAGGGTCAATTTATTCCATCCTTCTTGGTTCTAAAGCCCAGGGCAATAGTTCAACCCCCACAGGAGGAGGAAACATTGTTGCCACCTAGTCCTTTCTCCTCAGCCATCAGCTCCCTAGCCTCCACCTCAACCTGCCCCTTCCCCGGCACTCTACCCAGTCCTGGGACACCAAACCTCCTTCTCAGAACCCTTTCCTATCCCTTCCCCATACTCGTTCTGGTTCTGTTTACCAATCCTCCACAGATTCATCTTCCATTTCTCCCCCTCCGGCAGATGCTGCCAAAATGGGAGAAGGAAATAATCCTTTGTGCGTCTATATCCTTTCCTACTAGTGAGGTCTATAACTCCCTTTCTCTGAGCACCTGGCGAGATGTGCGACGGCAGAAGGTACTTGGGATAATGGGCAGCTTTCTCCAGTGCCCGTGAGAATTGGATCCAGCCGGTAGTAAGACATCCCTCCTTGAAATTACAACTGGAGGAAATAAGAAAGGTTTTGTTTGTTTGTTTTAAATGTATGAATATATGTGGCCACTACATGTCTGTTTCTGACTGGTCTTAAATGTATATGAGTTTACTGTATTCTACATGTCTTGGTTATTGGGTATGGTAAAAAAAAATCTGTAACATTTGTAACAAAAAGTTAACTTAAAACTTTAACACAGGGTTAATAATCAGAAGGCTACATAGGTAATCTTAAAACAAAGACCTAATCCATCAATGTCTATAATTCTGGGCAAATATTCAAATGTGCTAACCTTGCTTTTTAACCCCTTTAGTTCTGCTTCTGACTGTTTTTGTTAACTGAAATATGTCAGCCCAAAGCATGGTTTGTATGCTTAATGGCTCACCCTGAGAAAGTCTCATGACTACACTGGAATCCCAAATACTCAGTATGGTCATTGGCCAATTAAAGTTAGGACTACAACTACTAAATGCCAGAAATTGGAATATTCCTATCTTATGATGCAGTAAGACAGCAACCTTAAGTCTGGCAAAGAACTTGGAACAATTTCTCAACATATGGCTCACGACTCTTTGGGGTCAAAAGACCTTTTTACAGAGTACCTTTTTTGGAGATATTGTTTCTCTGTATAGTCTTGGCTGTCCTGGAACTTACTCTGTAGACCAGACTGGCCTTGAACTCAGGTCTGCCTGCCTCTGCCTTCTGAGTGCTGAGATTAAAAGGCATGTGCCATCACTGCCCAGCTAAAACTCAATACCTTAGTTAAAATCCTAGTCTTATGAGGGTTTCTATTAAAAACAACTATTAAAAACAAAGATAATTGAGATATAAAAGTTAATGGTCATTCATCTGACAGGTGATTAAATGTCTTCAATATGCCCGGAATTGTATTTATAGTTACATCAAATACAAATGTTATTTATTTACATAGACAAGAATGGAGGAAGAGGCCAGTTTACATCCCCCACAATACAGTCTTCTGTAAAAATTAAACCTGGTTATGGAAAAATTGACTAAATTTACAGTACACACACTCTAGTCTTCATGGCAGTGTCCCTTAGTCTCAAGGAGTAGCAAAGACCACCACCAATTGGTATGGGACATGCAAAATAGTTCGGTTAGCCAATGCCCTTTATCCTGGCCTTCAATTCTCCCCCTCTTAGCAAAGCTTATCCCAGTGTTGAGAGGTCAATACCTTATTCTATAGAATCCCCGGGGTAGTTTCAAATAAAGATAATGCAGAAGCTCTGCCATATGACCAGCTGAAGAACGGACACTCATTTAAGCACTAAGTCATAGGCGTCATCATGTGGCTCCACCACACTGGATAAAACTACCCTAGGAAGAGAAGCCTGTACCAGATAACTCACTTTGGTCCCATTCCTTGCCTCCCTTACAAGACAGAACTCTTGGGCTTTCGGAACAAATGTCTATGTATGCTTACACACTAATTAGACAAGTGCCTGTACCCTGGGCTTTGTGTCCCTACTGTTTCCCTCATTCCCCCCGCAACCCCAGTCCCTGTCTCTAAGCCTGCCACAATAAGAGCTAAGTAAGATAGCCAACTTGTCTCTCTGGGCATCCTTTCACGACTCGGAACAGGAACGAACAGGTGGATTGCGGGAGTTTCTTTGCATCAGTTAATGTCTCTGCCTCACCATCTCACAGAAAGCCTTAAAGAAATTTCAGATCAGCTCACCACCATTCAGGATCAACTCAATTCTTTGGCCACTGTGGTAACCCAAAAATCAAAGAAGGCCAGACCTCCACACTCCTACCCTTGGAGGGATCTGCCCCACCCTCCATGAACAATGCTACTTCTACACCAACAGATCAAAATTGGTTGAAACGGGGCACAAAGACTTGGGGACCAGACATAGAGAACTCAGCAACAAGCCTCCTCCTCCTTCGGGTGGGCTCTCGGTTCTCTCACATGGTAGCCCCTCCCACAACTCACTCCTTTGCTCCTTGCCACCCTCATACTTAGGGTTTCACCCTGTCTTTTACACTTTTTGCAGAAGTTCCTCCTGGATCACATCACTGCCTTTATCCAGTCCACCACACAAGACAAAGGAAAGACAGTGCTTTTTTTCCACAGATGCCCCAACCCAGGAACCAAGAATGACCCCCCCACCAGCAAGAAATAGCCAGACCCAAAATGGTGCTCCCTACCCTTCATAAAGGAAAATCCTCCCAAAACCAGAGCCCCAAAATAGGCTCATGGTTCCAGGAAATCTGATGCTGGTGGAATTCTGGAAAGTATCTAACACACCCCGCCCCCACCACATGCCCCTAAGCCCAGCGTTTGCAAAAACTAGCAGTCTATCGTATCCTCCACCCTACAGTTTGAAAAGCAGTGGGAAACAACAGTTTCTGGGTCTGGCAAAGCCATGCCTTTTCCCCGCCATCCTCAGGTACACAATCTCTTCTTGGTCCCTAGACTGCACGTTCTCCTGCATCCTGGCGCCTGCGCCTCTGGTCAGGAGGCATTCCCCTCTCCGAACAATAGAAGTCTGCTCTTGGCATTAAGGTCAATGGGAGTTTTTATTGTCTTCTTTCCCTCTGCCCCTTTAATTCTTACAGGCACCACATGAGGAGCTAACTGGAGAAGGACCAGCGGGCTGGAGACACCATGAGCGTGGAGATGCCTGATGAATAGACGGAGGCTGTGGAAGCAGAAGTGTGAAAGCTGAAGCTGACTCCCCGGGGCAACCCGGAGCAGGGGCATCACTTACTGGTCCAGTGAACAAGTCGGGGTCTGACAGATTAAACTGCAGAACCCAATCTAGTGACAGGAACTTGATCAAAAGGCCGTTTATTTAAACTCTACCAGGAAACTGGACGCCCATAAATCAGGTTTTGTGGGTTTGACCTGGATTACAAACTGCTCCTCCTCCGTCAGCACAGTTTGCTACATGTAACATGACAGGGATCAAAACAATCCATTCCACCAAGGAAGAAACATGGACTACCATCAGATAGTTCTGTTTTTAAATCTTCACTCTTGCGTAAATCTCTTAAGAGAGATTAAGGCGATCTTATTTGGGTCATATATTGTTTAGTTAGGCGTTATGGTTCTGTTTTTCTGCACCTAGTGTATGTGTACACTCTACTGTTCATCCTGTTCACCATTCATACACGTGTTTTCTGGGGCTCTCCCATCTCTACTCCCTCTGTCTTTACCAACCCTCCCCCCTTTTTTGATTTCCTTTTTTTTTGGTGGGGGAGGGTGTCGAGACAGGGTTTCTATGTGTAGCCCTGGCTATCCTGAAACTCCCTTTGTAGACCAGGCTGGCCTCAAACTCGCAGAGATTCCCCTGCCTCTGCCTCCCGAGTGCTGAAATTAAAGGTGTGCGCCACTACATCCAGCTCTTTTGGCTTCCTAACTATGACTTTTGACTAACTTTAATAATAATTCTTGAATTTTGGATCCTACCAGTTGTATCACTATGTTCCCATTGATATTAAGCTACAACTAAATTAAATGCTCTAAAAAGCCCCACAACATACTCAGACATCTAACAAACACAAAGTAGCTAACTCCATTTCCTCTAGTTAGAGATACTCAAAGCTTTGAACTCTTCTTACCCAAGTTAAAATACCTTTTCCCCTCATCTGCTACCTTGATTTCTTTAGGCCATATTATGTTCTTGAATATTTTAAGTATAATACTCCTATTACATGTGACATGGAAATGTCATTTCATATACAGAGGACAAAAGATAAAAACCAGACCCAGTCTGACTCAGATTTGGGTTGGTCCATGGATTCTTTCCTTAATGAATTGCCAACCTTCTCTCTGCTGAAGACTGACTTCCTGCCTATTCAGTCTTGTCTGAGATCTTAGGATAAGCTTTTCCTAGGAGTAGAGGACATGAGATAGTCTTTGCCACACAGACCACAAACTGTGTTGGTTGGCCAGCAGGGGAAATAAAATCTAAATAAAATAGAGTTCCGAGAATAAAAGCCACCTGTGTTCTTAGAACTCGGATGATGGACATCAGCAACTGTGGAGAGTTAGAGCCTTGCAGGTTCACAGCTAACATTCTCTTGGACTGTCTTCGCCTCTTAAAATAGTCAATCACTGTCCATGTCATTGAGTGACTCAACAGCCCTATGACAGGAACTCCTGAGCCAGAGAAGATGCCTGAAAACCAATAAATATCTAAAACTTCTCTTCAGAAGACTCCCCACCCAATCAGGTAAGCGGCAGTTTATGGAATGCACTGAGGCAGCGCTGTGGCTGCTGGCTCCGCCCACCTCAGCTTCCCAACATGGCGGTGATACGGTGATACGTTTACCGTCAGCTCTGGGAGCCTTCGTGGGTCTATGCTTCTATCAAAGCAGCGTTTAGCCCAGAAACCTCTTTTTTTGTTTTGTACTAGCAAAGGCTAAATCCACCATGCAGCTTAATGTGCAACTTGCAGATGCCTCATTCCCGCCATACTGCAGGTCAAACACGCATTTTGTAGCTCTTCTGGGCCAGCTATCTCTTACACAGAATCCTGAGGGCCTGTTGGCTCTCCCTGGGGTGAAATCATTCTTTCGTGTTCCAGGCTCACCTTAGCAGAAGCCTCCCTATGCCTTTTACCATCAAAAATGCCCTAAACATTTTCCTTTTGATTCTTCTGGCCCCTTCTGAATTACAACTGTTTCAGCACCCCACAGCTTGTGATCTAGCTACTAAAGCTATTTCCCTCTTAAATATCATCCACCTTTGCTGCTATCCGCTAGAGGCAAAAGCTACATCCAGCCAGCATTTGGGAAAGGAACGGGACCAGTCTTTCTAGTCTTCAGCCAGCCAATGAAGATTGGCCGAGGAGACTCAGAACACAGGAACATGTGGTCCATTCACAAATTGACCTGCTGTGGGATGTTCTGTATGGCAAATGTGTTGCTAATAAAACACTGATTGGCCAGTGGCTAGGCAGGAAGTAGGCGGGACTAACAGAGAGAATTAAAAGAGCAGGAAGGCAGAAGGAGTCACTGCCAGCCACCGCCAGGACAAGCAGCATGTAAAGATGCCGGTAAGCCACGAGCCATGTGGCAAGGTATAGATTTATAGAAATGGATTAATTTAAGATATAAGGACAATTAGCAAGAAGCCTGCCACAGCCATACAGTTTGTAAGCAATATAAGTCTCTGTGTTTACTTGGTTGGGTCTGAGCGGCTGTGGGACTGGCAGGTGAAAGAGATTTATCCTGACTGTGGGCCAGGCAGGAAAACTCTAGCCACATTGACCACAAGTGAAACTTGGCTCATCCCTGGCTGCACACTGTTCACATATTTAACCTGGGGCAAAACTACAGATTCTTTCCTGTATATATATTAAAGGAGCCCTGGCCCACAGGTGGAAAAACAAACACACCTGTCTACTAGCTCCAGCCAATCCATCGTTTTGGAATAAATTTCATCATTTATCTGGGATTAACCACAGGACATCTTTAACAACCCCACTGAAAAAAAATATGCTTACTCTCTGGCCCCTCACTGGCAACCTCCTCTAACATAGTAGCTGATAATGACTGAATAATTGAAAATACCCTTTAAGGGGCAAATAAAATTAAAATCTTGGGTGTTAAGGGCAACCCATCCTCTGATGGAGCCTGTTCTGTCTACATCTCTTTCCTTTGCCTCTATCCATTCTTCTCAATAAACATGTATGGTTCATCTCTTCCAGAATTCAACAAATCCAGCTTCAAACACTCTTACAACCCATGGACAATATCCTTCTGACACATAAACCCAAATACCAGCCTCCGACCCATCAGTCAGCACCTGACTATGGTGGGACTAACCTAGCGATACCCCAGTTCAACAGGAGCAGACTGATGTTGACGCCCATTAATGATGGAAGCCTGGGCTCCCTGTCTCATTTCTAATAAAGCCACCTCGCTCTCTTTTCTTGTAAAGGAAAAGGCGGGGACTGTTAGAACACAGCTTTCGTGGACAACCTCACAGTTCCAAGCACAACTCCCTCCTGTCTATGCTGCCCCCCAGGTGCTGCTACAAAGAACCGACAGGCAGGATCCTTCCCACCTCTGCTGCCCAGAAACCAGATGCAACCGGACTGCACGCATATACATAGCTCACATGTTAACAACGACTGTACCTCGTGATGTGCGGCTTCCTGCCGCTAGAAAGCTTTAAGGTGTGCAGCACACTGTGAACCCGAACCTAACTCTTGCTTTGGATCCCCATTGTACTGTCTGCAGCGTGAATAGCTCTCTTAGTAAAGTTCCCTCCTGAAGGACGAGCCGTCTCCACATCCCTCTCAAACCTCTTCTCCTCTTCCTTCCTTGAAACCTAACTGGACTCAGGATTGGAAGACGCCACTACTTAGCTAATCCTTTCTGGAATATCCTCACAGACCTGCCTCAAGGTGTGTCTCTTTCTCAGTTGATTCTAGATCTTATCAAGATGGAATCTAGACTATATTAGCCACCAAAGAAATGCAAAATTAAGACAACACTGAGAGTCCTCCATCTCACTCAAGTCAGGATGGTTATCAGTAAGGAAACAGCAAGTGCTGTTGAGGATGGAGGGGGATGCGAAGGGTGGGGAGGACTTATACAGGGCACAGTGGGTGGAACGGAAACTCCCCTGCCACGCAGAAATCGGTATATGGAGTCTCCTCAGGAAACTAGGAAGAGAACTCCGTACCGATGGCAGTAGACCACATCTGTGTGTTTAGCCCGAGGACTCTGAGTCAGCATATCACAGCGATGGTAGGCACATCCTTGTCTGTGACATCACTACAGCCAAGCGATGGACTGTCAGCCAAGGAGTAGATAAAGAAAATGTGGTGTGTGCACACAATGGAATTATACACCATGATGATGGTGTTTGCAGGAAAAGGGATGTGACTGGATTATTGTTTTAAGTGAATTAAACAAATATCATGTTATCTTTTTTTTTCTTTTTGGTTTTTCAAGACAAGGTTTCTCCATGTGACTCTGACTGTCCTGGAACTACGCTCTGTAGACCAGGCTGGCCTCAAACTCACTAATCCTCCTTCCTCTGCCTCCTGAGTGCTGGGATTAATGGGCACCACCACACCCAGCTCTATCATGTTTTCTTTCACTTGTAGACCCTAGATTTTACACAGATACATAAAATCATGTATGTATACGTGAAACGAAAATAGACCAGAACAGCCAGGGGAGGAAATGGAGCAGCAGAAAGGGGAGGGAAGAGAGGAGGGACACATGAGGGAACGTGGTAAAAATGCAGTCTGTGTAAAACTTGTAAGAAAATACCTTTGCCGAGGCTGGTCATCTGAACAGCAGTTACACACCAGTAAACAGACTGAGACCAGTGGGCCGAGTGGTGCAGACCTGTAACCTCAGCTACTGGGGAGGTTGAGTCAGGAGGACCACAGATTCCCAGCTGGCATGGGCAATTTAGTGAGGCACCATCTCAAAATGGAGTTGGAGGTGGGGGTGGGCTCTGAGGGCAGGAAACAGTGGTAGAACACTGAAGAACCATATCAAGTATAAAAAGAAAAGAATATGAAGCCGCATCCAGCTGCTGGGCAGCACCGAGGCTGTCCTCGAGATGCCCGCTGTCTCCCTCACCAATCAGACTATTGAAACAATAGACTCCACGAAGTTGGAATCTCCCAGCAACCCATGCTGGGAAAAAGAAAGGGAAAGAGCCGGGCGGTGGTGGCGCACACCTTTAATCCCAGCACTCCAAGGCAGAGGCAGACGGATCTCTGTGAGTTCGAGGCCATCCTGGTCTACAGAGCAAGATCCAGGACAGGCACCAAAACTACACAGAGAAACCCTGTCT
>CABHPP010143000.1:0-45754 GCA_902168425.1 Peromyscus attwateri | reverse complement strand
GGAAATGAGAAACTAAAAATCTGGTTCTCTGGGGAAGCTGACCACCCCTGTTCTCAGTCGGTGAGGTATATATTTACGATTCTGGTGATCTGGTTCGGTGGTTGTGTGGTCTTAATAAGTTCTTTTGAGAGCTTCTTGAAATACAGGATCCAAAGACACCTCTTACTCCGTGGCTTGCTGTATAGCTGGGTGGCTGGCCCCTGATGTCTTCCTCCTTCTCTGGCTCCTCGATCCTTCAGGTTCCTGCGAGCACCGCCGTCCTCCCTCGTTGCCTCTGTAGCCACAGCTGCACTGATCCCTGCCACGGAGCTCAGGTCTCGCAGGGCGCTGTGCTCTCCACTAGTTCCCAATTGAGAAGCAATCAGCAAGGTGATTAACATCCACTGTGCGGGTACAGGTGTCCCTGATCCTTGTAGCTCCTCTTCTTGCGTTCACCCAGCTCTGTCGCGCCCCAAAGGGTCACTCGTGGAGCCCCCCGGCCGCTGCTCCTTCCCTGTGCTTGCTACGACCACGCCGCTCGTACCGCGCCTCTCACCCGTGCGCCCGGCGATCCGCTCACCCGCAGGCCTGGGGAGACCGCTCGGGAAGGATCGATCCAAACCGCAGATTCCCGAGGAAGGCAGAGAAACTCTGATGCTCTAGCCAGCTTTTCTTAACTTAAATTAATCCTTCTATCTTTTTTTCTCTGAGCTTTTATCTTTCACTTTTTCTGTATACCTTTTTTGACATCTTTCTTTGTGGCCCTGTTCCTCTTACTTCCACTTCAGTTCATCATCCTATTTTGCTCTCACACACGGCCCACCAGTGGCAGCCGCCATCTTCACATTCTTTTAAAATATACTCATTAAACCTAGATTTTCTAGCAATATTCCGTGATAAGACACTGACCAAAATGAACTTCAGAAAGAGAATAGTTAATATGACTTACACTTCCATCCATGAGAAGCCAGGACAGGAACTGAATCAGAAACCTTCCTGCATCAATGAGCAGTTAAGAAAGCACCCCACAGATGTGGCCAGAGGCTAATCTGATTAAAGCAACTACTAAATCAAGGTCCTGTCTTCCCAGGCATCTTCAGTTTGTGTCACTTGGACAAAACCTACTCAGTACACTGGTGGTTGTGTTTCTTCTTTGGAGGCCATCATGATTGTGATCCGAACTGTAGTGTGGTGGTATTGTGTTCCCCAAAATATTGTATACCCTAATAAACTTATCTGGGGTCAGAGAACAGAAAAGCCACTAGATATTTAGGATAGGCAGTGGTAGCACACGCCTTTAACCCTAGCATTCCAGAGGCAGAAATCCATCTGTTCAAGGATACAGCCAAGCATGGTGACTCACGCCTTTAATCCCAGAAAGCGCGCCTTTAATCCCAGGGAGTGATGGTAGAAAGCAGAAAGGTATATAAGGCGTGAGGACCAGAAACTACAAGCATTTTGGCCTGGTTAAGCATTTGGCTGGTTAAGCTTTCAGGCTTCTAGCAGCACAGTTCAGCTGAGACCCATTCTGGATGAGGACTCAGAGGCCTCCTGTCTGAGGAAACAAGACCAGCTGAGGATCCGGTGAGGTGAGGTAGCTGTGGCTTGTTCTGGTTCTCTGGTCTTCCAGTGTTCACCCCAATACCTGGCTCAGGTTTGATTTTATTAATAAGAACTTTTAAGATTCATGCTACACTGTAGTATGGTTACAGTTTCCTTCTCCATCAGTTTCATCCACAGGAAGAGCTCTCTTGGTTGCCTTGGTGCTCTGGCTCCCTGCTAAATCCATTCCCACAGGACAGACCCATCCAGTAGCCCAGCACAATGAATGTCATGGCTCTTAGGCTGATCACAGGGCTGGGAGTTCTCTATTCCTGCCTCTATCACTTAGTGCCTGAATTATCATCCAACAAGACTTTCCATTTCTCTGAGTCTTCCTGAACCCTTGGTCTGGAAAGTAGGCTTTAGCATCTATTTTTGTTTGTTTGTTTGTTTGTTTGTTTGTTTTTTGAGACAGGGTTTCTCTGTGTAGTTTTGGAGCCTATCCTGGAACTCGCTCTGTAGACCAGGCTGGCCTCGAACTCACAGAGATCCACCTGCCTCTGCCTCCCAAGTGCTGGGATTCAAGGCATGCGCCACCACCACCTGGATGGCTTTATCATCTATTTTTACACTCAGATATACAAACAATGTTATTTTATAGCAGGAAGTTCATAGTGTGTACATCGTGGGCTGCTGAATAAGCATTTTTCTTTAATAATTATTTCAACTAAAGCAGTATCAAAAATAATGAGCAGTGAATAGTGAGCACATATGTATACACATCTCTGTTCACCATGTTTCCTTGTCTGATTAATACAATTATGGAGCTTATGGTGTGTTATTTCTCTGTAGATGTGCTGAAACTGAACTCAAGGTCAACCATGTTGCATGCCTGAATAACCTTATAGAGCATATCATCTTCCTCCATAAGGCGCAATGTGCCCTTCCTGTGTCTAGATATGAGAGACAGCACACTAGCATGTTTGGAACATTATGAACAATGAAATCACCTACAAAATGCACAAAAATGTGAAAAACATGGTCTATTTAGGCACACCAGGGACACTCCTTTATAATGTGAAAGCTAAAACACAAAGCCTGATTGTCAGTTTGCTTGATCTCAGCTGGGAACCATCTTGCCAACTATTTCAACATTTTTACTGTGCCTCTCTTCATATTTCCATCCCTGATTGTAAAAGGGCTGGGAGCATCTGGTATCACTGAGAAATATGAGTTTGTAGAGCAATTTGGAAGTACAGGACCCAAACAAGGAGCAATGTTTTGTTTATAGGTTAATACAGGTAACCAACTCCGGAGAGCATATTCTTACATTTTCTTTAGGATTCCTTGTTTGGATTATGAGTGATAAAGATTAATCAGGAAGAACTGAAGAGATAACTCAATTTAGACAATGCTTTCCCATGCAATCTTAAAGCGCTTAGTTGAATCCCTAGCGACCACAGAATAAAGCTGGCACAATGATGCCTGATGTACATACCAGCAACCTCAGAAGTGAGGAGAGAGACAGGTTTATCTCCTGAGGCATGCTGGCCAGCCAACCCAACCTGCTTAGCAAGTGCCTGTTAGACACGAGGCTTTTAAAAACAAGTGGTGGCACCCCAGATTCACCTACGCGGAGTGCTGAGAAAAATCAATGATACAAGTTCTCGTTGAAAACAGGGGACTCGAGAACCAGCAAAGGCTAATGCCCATGCTCAAAGGAAGAGAAAGACCAATGTCCCAGTTCAGACACAGACACCTGACCTCAATGCCTGTGCTCCTATGTGCTATGCTATACAGCCTCTAACCTGCCAGACATTCTTTCTAGTCTTTCCCACTCAGGCATGGAGTGAAATAAAACAAGTTAGAAATACTTGAATACCACAAATGACTAACTCATGTACTTATGGGGGAGCGTAAGTCTTTCAATTCTTAGGGCATCTTTGTCTAGCTTGTTTGGAAAATTCCAGATCTAGCTATAGAAATGAGAAAGAGATTCACCAGTCTACAAAAAGATTTTGTTGCCAATCTAAGATGCCTCATGTGATTTCTACATCTTTGGCAGAGATAAATAGGATAAATCACTGCCACACCAATTTCAGCCAAATTACCTCCATCCTTTTTCCCTGTCTCTGAGTAACTCTAGTTTGCGAAATCAAGTGGCTCTAACAGCTATGATTTTCTTTCCTTTTTAAATATTTTTCTAAACAGCACAATGTGTTTAATTTTAGCTTTACGTATATGTGCTACAGAGGAGTTCATATTGAATTAATCAGAAAGAAGTTTACATCCTAAAGAGGTAGAAGAAAATGTGTATCATCCTAGCAAAGCAACACACAGAAAATCCTGGACAGAATGATACCAACTGTAAGCTAACTGTTATTACGGCTCAAAAGTGAAGATGGAGAGATGTGGAAAAGAAGACAAACAAGTAGTCAGAAAATAAATTAAAAATTTATTAGTACTAAAAGAGTTTCTTTCTGTAAGGGGTGATAGAACGTTATAATGTTATGTGACTCCCAGTGACCTCTGTGGAAAGATTAAGAAGGGCTCTGTTCTGAAATGTAAGATACTTTGGGGTAGGTCTTCTGCTTGGAGCTCTAACTTCAACCCTAGTTAGGTTCCCAACTTGTGGCAACTGTCCTGAATATTGTCAGAATCATTAAAACTACCTTCAGCTTCGCACCTTTGCAAATCTGTAGGTCTGTTTCATTTTCTCGAAGAGTGTCTCCAGTTGACTTACCACCTTGTTCGTTTTTATAGCATCTTTCAGCCTCTATCATTACACTCCTTTTGAGGGCGCTCCCCTCCCCATGCTTAACATAGACATGAACAAGTTACTTGTTTTATCTCAGTGTTAATAGAATCTTATACTTCCCTTTTGTTCATATATATTTTATGTTCCAAATATATTTCCTTTCTTATCCCTTGCACTTTCTACAGAGCGTCCCCAGAGAAACATTGTTTATTTCTGTCTCTTGTTCCTTTTTTGCCCCTTGTCTGGAAGCGGGTATGAAGAATGAGTTTTCTGCGTGTGTATGTGTGTGTGTATGTGTCTCTGGAACATTTTGTTCTTTAGTGGCAAGATGAGACAGACAAAATCTTAAAGAATTTGTGACAGCTATAAAATGTTCTCCACAGAGAACAGAAACTTAATAGCCCAAGAAAAGAGAAAGTAAGAAAAAAAAAAAACTGCCCAGCATTGTTGGAAGAAGCCGTGGAAAAAGTGCAGAAGGTACCAAGACAGAGCGACAGATGGAAATGTCTGCATTGACTGATTGGGTGTGGGACGATTATGTACAAGGATCTGCATGTGTGTGGTGTGGTATATATGGTTTATATACACAGGGTATACACATGTGATATATAATATGTACATAGGTGCAATACCTGTGTTTTGTGTGTATGTGTCTTCAGCATGGTGTGGAACCAGTGGTGTGTGAGTCTATTTTTTCTATAGTGTGTATGTATATATCCTGAGGAAAGGCAAGTAAACATCTTAATGCTACTGTCCATGTTTAGAAAAACATTACAGAAAGAATATTTTCAGTTAAATGTGTTCTTGTTTTCATTAATAAGTCTAATGGACTCTCCTCCTGCTCTCTCTTATCTCACTCCCCTACCTAACAGACCTCCATTTCAACCAGTTCCTTCCCCAGATGCATGACTTTTGGCTTTGCTCTGCTGACCCATTTAGTTGAATCCAAGCCATCTCTGTGATTACTGAAATTCGAGCGTCCAGTGGAGGCTAGTGGAGTCGCCAATCAGTACATAACTGACAGCGATGACTCCCTGTCTCAGTACAACTGTCCCTCTCGTGAAGGCTGGCAAAGCAAATGGATTTTTTTCTCCATATTTAGCATGAGAAAGATACACACACACACACAAAACATCATGTGAGAAGAGAAGCCAGGCATATAAAACCCTATTTTATGGTTTTGAATAGTGTGAGCTCGGAGTCCTGGGAGTGCTTAGGAGATTCTCAAATACTACAGGTTGTTTCAAAACAAAAATCCTTTGATGACTATTTGTTTTCCCAGAACATGTAGAAAGTCAAAACTTTCCAGAACACGAATGAGACAGGTGGTGTTACCTATAAAGGAAAATTAGTCAATTTTACTGATATAAAATTACTCTAGAGGTGTGAAATGAATTGCATTATTTTTATTAAGCATTTTGAGTATTGTTAATGGAGGTTTTCTTACTGTTGTGGGTTGAATAGTAAATGTTCCCCCTCTCTCATTGGCTCATGGGTTTGAACATTTAGTCCCCAATTTGTGGTGCTATTTTGGGAGGTTATGGAACCTTTAGGAGGTGGAGCCCTGCTGGAGAAAGTATGTCACAGGGGGTGAACTTTGTGTGTTTATCACACACACACACACACTCTTACAATTTTTAAATTAAAGGAAATACCTGTTACTGATTTCCTCAATTGGTTTGTAGTATTTCCTTTATTATTTATTAACTGTGTGTGGTGTGTGTGTGTGTGTGTGTGTGTGTGTGTGTGTGCGCGTGCGCGCGCGCGCACGTGCACGCATACAGGCAATATCACATATGTGAAGGTCAGAGGGCATCTCTGTGCAGTCTCCTATCCCATCCCACTATACATGGGTCCCAGGTTGAAATTAGGTCACCAGACTTTCTCAGCAAATGCCTTTACCTCCTGAGCAATTCTGCTCACCTATTTTTATCATTTTAATGCAAAGACATTCAAGAATGAAAAGCTGATTTGACTTTGGTGTTATATGAAGTCTATCAATTTTTTTAATACACAACATAAGAGCAAAAAGTAATGACAGAGTATTACTTGGAGAAAACTCTGCAAGTATTTTGAGCATGTAATTCTGATTGTTAACTTGTTCATTATACAGTTCATATTTATTTTACCCTTCTTACATAAAATTGCCTAGGTTCTAAGAAAAAAAATTCCCTGATTCTTTGACAGTATGTGTGTGAGATTTGGTGAAAAATGATAGGACATAAAATGATAAAAGCAATCTCTGAGGAACGTATGGTGCAAATGACTACTGGGAACCAAGATGTTGTGCTAAAATACTCTCAATTCCGAAGCATGGCTATGTTTGCATTATCTTCATTGAGTGATTCAGAGGCATATCAGGCTGTATCAACTAGCCATCGTGTGGAGTCTAAAGGAATTTATTTTGTTTTCTGCTGCACTGGCCTACTTCCCAGTGATTATGTTACATAAATCCTTTGTATTCACAAGACTGGGACATGGGTGACCAGCAGGCACTCCATTACCTCCCCGGATGAGACCTGAGCAGCAGCTCAAGCTTTGTGAGTTTGTCCACCTGCAGCCAGGGACAGCTGGAACCCACTGAGTGCCTGTAGCCATATTGATGCTACTCTAACTGTGTTCTCCTTCTCACCCACTGGGTGTGTTCTTTCAATGCATTCTGAGTACTTTACTTTGTAGTTCCCATCCTCACACAGGAATGTATCTTTGGCTCCTAGCTATAGAAAAATAGGCTGTGTACCTCTTCTGATGGTATTCTTGTCTAAGAAGGAATGTGTATTGCAGCCCAATCTCTGACACTTGGGGGTGGGGTGGGAGTTGGCTCCTGGAATTGCTTTAAACATGGATGACAACTTCTAGCAATATAATGTGAATGGTCATTAGCATGTAAACTGATCAATAACACAAATCAGCTGGAAATATTCTCTTTAGCTAATCCTTTCTCTATTTTATCTTATAATACCCCAGCCAGTGTATTGCAGACTGATTTTATTTCACACTTAATAATCTTCCCCCATTGGAATCTGTGTCTCCCTCGCCTTGTGCTTCCATTCTTCACAGAACCCTTTGCACAACAGAATAGTCCTTGGCATATGCTAGGCAATTTATAAACGTGAGTTGCGGGAAGGATTTGACCTGGTAACACTGCAGCAGGTAGAATAACACTCCTCCTTGACATGTATTTCTGTATCTCCCAGACTTAGGACCGAGTGCATTTCCACGGCAAACAAAGACTGTTACAGATGCAATGAAGTTCTCTTATCTCATGACCTTGAGAGGGAGGCAGGACCAGTGACGGTGCATGGACCCAGTGGAATGAACAGGCCTTATAAGGGAGAATTGGCATCAGAATCAAGCATCCCAGAGAGACACCTGATTAGGTGTTACTCCCTTGAGAGCTGCAAGGGAAAAGGAAACTTCTGGTGGCTGGAAAAGCCAAGGATGAGATCATGTGCCAAGGCTACCAATGGAATGCTGTCTTTGCTTCATATTGAGACAAACTCATGCCAGAGTTCTGATTTACAAATTCTTATGACAATATAGCCAAGTGAGCTTAAGGTCCATGTTGATGGTAACTTGCTATGCAGTGGTAAGAAGCTAAAGCATGTATTACTGGTTAACTAAAGCATGTATTACTGGTTAACTAAAGCATGTATTACTGGTTAACTAAAGCATATATTACTGGTTAACTAAAGCATATATTATTGGTTAACTAAAGCATGTATTACTGGTTAACTAAAGCATGTATTACTGGTTAACTAAAGCATGTATTACCGGTTAACTAAAACATGTATTACTGGTTAGGTATTGTGTGCATGCTTGGAAGTATTCCTGCCTCATCTGAAAATGGCTAGTTTTCCTAACTGTCTCAGTGGTAGACTCATGGACACCTTATTTCATTATTAGAGGAAAGAAAGTGACAACATTGAGTGTAGTTACTAGCTGGTCAAAATCCTCACCCAGCACAGAACCTTGAGAACCAATTGGTAAGCTCTACTAAATATTGTGTCTGTTTAATGGGAAATCATATTTATTGATCTATTCGTCTATCTATCTGTCTATTTCTAGTTTACTTCTCTGTTGTGGTGGAAGGCTGAAAAAATACAACTCAGGGAGCAAAGTGTTTATTTGGCTTACAGGTTCTTGTCAGTCACATAGGAAAACCAAGGCAGGAATTCAAACCAAGGGCTTGAAGGAGAAATTATGACGGAACACTACTTATTGGTTTTCTCTGTCAGCTTTTATATACAGCACTGGAACCTCGGGATAACACCACTCACAGTGGGCTGGGGTCTCCTACATCAACTGAAAAATCAAAAAAATGTCCTGAAGACATGGTCATAAGCCAATAGGATGAAAGTACTTTTTCATCTGAGATTCTCTCTTTCCAGGCATGTCTAGGTTTGTGTCAAGTTGACAACAGAAGCTAACTATTATATAAACACACACACACACACACACAGAGAGAGAGAGAGAGAAAGAGAGAGAGAGAGAGAGAGAGAGAGAGAGAGAGAGAGTCTTTAGAGCCAAGTTGTTAAAAGTATTGATAATATATGCAAAGCTTCTGAGAATCAGTTCCCATAGTAAAAAAAAAAAATACATGCAAATAGAAGTCACTGTTTTGTATGATAAAATATCATAAAGCATATGCACTCCACAAACATGAGTTGCAGGAGTCTCAGCAAAGGTCCTGGAGCAATGGCCTGGTATTAGCCCTTTATAAAGCAAAGGCTTGCACGTATGACCACAGTGGGAAGGACACACCAGCCGAGGTCAAAGTAAGAAAGAGTGAAGGCTAGTCTTCACTGTCAGCTTGACATTTTCAGTCACTATGGAAATGTGCCTGTGTGTGCCTCTGTTGCGGGGGGGTGGGGAATTGCGCGGGGAGAGATATAGAAAGGTTATCTGAAGGCAGAATCCTATGCTGAATGTGAGCAATATGAATGGGACGGAGTGTGAGATTTAATATGGAGAGAGAAGTGGGCCACGTACCAGCATTCATATCTGTATCTGTGTCCTGGCTGTGGCTGCAGAGTTAAGAGCTGCCTCACACTCTGGCTGTGATGACGTCCTTCCATGATGGAGTCTACCTTCTAATCCTTGTTCCTCAGGTTTCTCTGTCAGGCATTTGGTCAGTGTAAGCAGAAATGTAACTCACGAAAGGACGCCTTACAGAACACAAGAGAGCGTTGACTGCTGGGTTCTTTGGGTGACAGTGGGGCCCCTTGGCTTTGGAGGACTGTATCGTATGTGTGAATAGCATCCAGGCTTTGGCAGTTCAGGGACCTTGATCTCGTTACTTTCTATGGCTGTGAGAAAACATTGACCAAAAGCAACTTATGGAGGAAAAGGTGCATTTCACCATACAGGTTACAGTCCCTCATCAAGGTAACCCAATGTAAGAACTCAAGGCAGAAGCTTGAAGTAGAAATCAATAGATGAATACTGATCTGCCCCATGGCCTACACTGCTCTTATTTAAATGAAATTACACTGTGACTCACATTGTCCTTTTCTAGGTAGACACTCTGTCATTATGGTGTCATAGAAAGTGTGATATCACCACTAAAGTATTTCACCCCCGCTTGGGGAAGAATTGTCATTATCAAGGAGAATGGTGGGAAAACATAAATCTTTCTTGCAATGGGCAAAGAAAAAGAGTAACGATATTTTAAGAAGGTAGCATAAGAAAAATGAGGCCAGATAGTTAGGTAGTGTTGATTAGAAAGTCGAAAATAGTCAGTTGCTGCACTTAGTGATTTACGATACCCTCTTAGTGCATACATGGAGGTTATTTGCTCCAGAAGGAAACCGTAGACAAATTCATAATTCATAATATTTAGCAATACAGTTATGATGAAGCAGGTAATGCTAACTAGCTAGCAGGAAAGGTATTTAGAGTCTCAGGCTCCTGTGTTCAGGATGCTGAAGGTACTGATTTTTATTTTGCTTTGGTAATGCAACTGCTTTTCAACAAATCTCTTTTCATCACCACAGATGCATTAGACACCCTAGACATAACAAAAAAAATAGCAAAAGTAAATGTAAGGGAGGATCCATGAGTCCCTGGCCATGGAATTCCTAACCCTTGTTCCATGAAATTCAATTTTGTGGTAATAAAAGATGTTTGTCATAGTTTGAGTGTTACATGAAAGCATATATATTATTATGATTCCTAAAGGTAGAGATCTTTTCAATCATTAATCACAGACAAAACTCAGATATGTGACATATTAGTGAGTTTAGTGGGGTTCAATGAAACTCTTTATGTCTTTATATATTGAAAGACAGGGTGGCTCTCAGTTATTCATTGATTCAAAACAATATTTGACCTCTTATATATCTCATTCAAATGTTTATAAATGAGGCTATTGAAAAGAGTTTAAGAAAACTATATATATATATAGTTTTGCTACTTTGCTGAAGGCCTTTATGAGCTGTACAGGTTTTTGGTAGAGTCTTTTATGTATAAAATTATATCATCTGCAAATAAGGAAACTTGCACTTCTTCCTCTCCTATTTGATATCTCTTTCAGTCGTCCAATTGCTCTAGCTAAGACCTTAAGTACTATAGTGAATAGGTACAAAGAGAATGGACATCCTTGTCTTGCTCCTGATTTTAATGGAAACGCTTTGAATTTCTCTCTGTTTAGAATCATTTTGGCTGTGGGCTTGCTGTCAATTGCTTTTACTATGTTGAGGTATGTCCCTTTTAGCCCTCATTTCTCCATGACTAATCAAGAAGGGATTTTGTATATTGTCAAGGACATTTTATGTATCGGATGAGGTGATCATGTGGGTTTTGTCTTTCTGGTAAGGTTCTGTTGCTGAAGAACAATTATTTATTATTTATGTCATAGAACATGGAGAAATGGAGCTGGTGCCCAAGTAGAAGCTGCACACTTACTGACTAGTGTTTAAAGTTCAAGAAGATACGTTGTAAGCTACTGGATGAGAAATCAGTCATCAATTTCGCTCAGCTACAAACCCTGTGACCTACAACTGAGACCTGCCTGTAAGATAAACTTGTGTCATGGAGACAGAAATGATATGGAAATAACCAACTACTCTGATAGGCTTTAAAGCCCACACTCACATGTGACACTGATGCTTATTGTTATTTACCAAGAAACTGAGACTATATAGATCATGAGCCTAGGGGAAAACCTATTATTATTCTGCTAAAGGAACAAAGCAATACATTGATTTCCAATGACATAATCCTATACCCATATAGAAGAGCCTGTTCAACCCTCGGAGAAGCTTCTTCTTACATTATATAGTAATTAAAGATATCCACAACTGGACAAAGTTCATAAAGTGAGATACTTTGAAGTACTCAGCCCTAAGAGTGATGATGCCTCTATGAAACCTGTCCACTCAAGGCTCAGGGATCTACTTGGAATAGGAGGCTGAAAGACTGTGGGAGTCAGAAGTGGTGGGCAACTCAAAAGGAAATAGCATCTTCCAGACACAAAAAGGCTGATACATATGTAAACTTAAAGACTGTACAGCACATACAAGACCTGCAGAGGCTCATGCCAGACCAAATTCCATTATTGACAATAGTAAGTTGACACAAATTCTACCCCTAACCAAGAATCTATATCCAATTGATACCTGTTGGGAAAGAAAAAAAAAAAGAAAAGAAAAACAGTTTTCTCCAGTGGAATGTCACTGGGTATATCAACCATTCACCAGGTAGGCACTATGTTCCTGAGGGAAAGAATATGATGAAATTAAATATAAATTTTTAAATGAAAATTAAACAAACAAAAATAATAGAGAAATATAATAATAAAATAATAATAGAGAAATATACCAAGGCACATACCCCTGTGCATATGGGAAGTACAAGTTTGATACAGCAGTTTATTAATAACACAAAATCACATGGAATAGGGAGGGAGACGAGTTGTGGAGCACTAGGGAGAGTTGAAGGGAGGTAATGGTGATTAGGTAAGATCAATATACATTATATAAATGTATAAAGCTTTCAGATAATACAAAAATTCCCCCCCAAAAAAGGAAAATAGGATTATAACAAGCAGGTATGAATTTAAATGATCTTACCTACAGAATGCACACATTGATACAGCAATACTGATTTTATGTAACTCCCCAAAACTGTAACAACTGATATTATTTCCCAAATTAGATATCTAAAATGACTTTGAAGCCTAGAAAGTTTGGGTGGAAGCTTTTGGCCTAATCATCACATAAAACTTTCTCCCCAAATCTGTTCTATCTTACCAGGGTGATGTATCCTCGCATATGTTTGCTATTTCATTACTAATAACATGTAGGGAAGCATCACAGAAGCATGAATTACAGGATAATGCCAATTACTGCCACCATCTGTGGGAGCCATTCTGGGTTGGAATACCAGAACAGAGGACTGTATTTGTCATATAGTGACAGATGATGGCCAGCTTGAGAAGGTTTTCATCCCTGCCTGCTAGACAGAGCAGCAGAGAGGAGACATTAATGATAACATACATCAGCTTCTAAGCATCTTTGTTAACATCATTTAGTGGTACTTGTCAGTTTGTTGCTTCTTGCTTGTATATGAAAGAAATCAATAGTAGCCTTTGCAATCTTGAAACACAGTAAACAGAGACTCTCCTGCCTCCAGATTTGGAAAGTGTAGGCGGACTTTTCTTTCCTGGCCACCAACTCCAAGTAGCCACACAGACGCTTATATTAATTACAAATGCTCAGCCAATAACTCAGGCTTGTTACTAGCCAACTCTTATATTTAAACTAACCTGCCAGAGTCCAGCTCCACATAAGGGCGGGGTCTGAAGATGGGTGGATGCAAGAGCAGCAACAGGAGGAATGAGACACGGGACACTTCTTAGTTTTGTTTTAGGAGACATGGACAGAGAGGAAGCACATCTTGGTATGGCTTGTCCTACCTACTCTGATGGGAGCCATCCCCTGCAGGACAGATGCCAGCAGAGGATGTAAGGAGTTGGTGAGAGAAGGAGGTGAGCTAGGCCAAGGTGGTCAGGAGAATCTTGCAGCCTGACTGAGTAGCAGCTAGAGTGCTTTATTTATGCAGAATTTGGTAATCAGGGATACATTCATGATGTTCCAAAACATAGATCATATCATTTTTTTTTGTTTTGGACATGTGTTTCACTTTCTTTTGCTCATCTTTTGGTCATCATTAATAAACTATGATAGAATAGAGTTATCATTTCCAATCATTTTCTCTCAAGTTTTGACATCATTAATAAAGTTATCATTTTTACTCATAAACCCCACAGTACAGTTTTTAAGAATCTAGAGGCAAATGGCAGCCTGTTCTTAGGCTGGTTGCTTTGGTTGCTTCAAGGGAGCTAGACCAAAACAAAATCTCTAAGACAGCCCACGCAAATTGCCAAGTTGTAAGCAATGTATTATTAACTCTTAATGATCAGAGTGCCATAGAAAAATCCTCAGGCCAAAGCTGCTGCAGTTATTATTCAAATGCTGGCATAATACAATGTTCACATTTATGTCTTTATAAAATTTGTTTATAAGTCTAATCTTGGCACCCTGTTGTTCCTTGGTCATATAACATCACAGTGGCTCTGTATGTGCTAACTTTTCTAAGAAAGGGAGGTCCTGACATCTCATTCTTTTATCATCTTTCCACTCCATACTTTGCTCATTAATACGTCTCTGTGTAGGGCAGAGGCATATGCCACGTGATTGTCTGAGTGTACACTGGGAAAAGACTTATAATCTGAACTGTGGCCAACTCCTCTAGCCCACCAAATCTTGTTGACCTTTTTAAGTTTACTTTGTTTTGAATATCTTGTTCCTGAGTAAGTACAGGGACAGATGTTTACAGAATGTCTCAAAGCCGCATGAGGAGACCTCTGGATTCTTTATGTGTCACAACCTCCAAGGCATTAAGGAAGAACTTCAAGTAGATAAGGCTATCTCCCTCAAAGTGGGGGGAGGGGGAAATAGTATGTTCAGGACTGTCTTGGGGAAGTTTAGAAGCAGCATTCCTGGGCGAAAGCATAAATGATTCATAAGAAATTTTCCATCAATCCAATATCCCCAAATTATACAAATACTAAAAGTCCCTCAAGTACGCAACATGTGGAGATGAACACCAAAGGTGTTGTGGCAGCTACCATGTGGCTCAGCTTTGCTGGATCTTTGTCAAGCAGCTGTGCTGGCTTTATGGCTTCTGCCATTCCATTCGGATATGGCTGTGCCACTAACCCATCTGGCCTCTCTGCATCTGCTGGCGACTCCTCTGATCTACATTTCTTCATCACAGCATCCTTAGTTTGGTGGTCCCGCCTATACTTCCTGCCTGGCTACTGGCCAGTCAGTTTTTGGTTAAACCAATTCAACTGACAAATCTTTAAACTATACAAACGGATTATTCCACAGCAAGAAACCATTCTCTTTTCATCAGGATCGGTTAATATGCAACCGATTTGCAATTTATGTATGGCTATCCAAATATAGTTTATCATGAGTTGATACAGTGACATTTTACATAATCTTAAATCCACTGCTAACATAAATTATAAGGAGTAGAGTTCCTATATAAGTTGGCCAAAATAACAGTTAATAAAAAGATACAGAATAAGCTTTCTGGCTTTAAATACATGAATCTCTGTGCACCTGTCACCTACATATTTGGACACATATTTGAAAAGTAGATGGCCCCATATCTTGTGACCATCTCATCTAGAGAACGGTGAAATGATATGTATGGTATTACTTTTTTTAACATAGAAATGAAACTGATTGATCATGCATCTTACAATCTAGTTAAATTCCTTTATCAGTGCTTTCAGATCAGGGTGTTTCTTGACAATTGTATCATTGGAGAATTTAGTAGATCTTCTACTGTTCATCACAGACTCTGATTATTCTGCAGAGCTCAAACAGCACACACATACACATTCATTTCATTTTCCAGGAAGGTGACATTACTCTGCTCTTTCCAAATTTTGTGCTCCTTCTGTGATGTCTAGTCATGTTGCTTACTTTGTCCACCATGATGGTAACCTCTGAAGATAAGAAAGTACTAAAACCACTGGTGCTATGCCAGAATTAAGCTAGTGCTATTACCTGGTAAAGATATAATACTATCCATTCTATATCCAGACTTTTTACCATATAGCACTAAGGATGCTTGTGGTACTTTTTTATTTATAATTACCCAAAGCCTCAGAAAGCCTGAATAGCTATATGCTGTTATAAGCCCTAAAAGTAATACAAGGTCTATCACCACCAGATGTGTGTGAAATTTACTGCAATAAATTACTCATAATTTGTCTATATTAAGAATAAAAGCCAGGTGGTGATGGCACATGCCTTTAATCCCAGCACTCTAGAGGCAGAGGCAGGCAGATCTCTTTGAATTCAAGGCCAGCCTGGTTTACAGAGTGAGTTTCAAGACAGCCAGAGTTACACAGACAAACTCTGTCTTGAAAAACACAAAACACAAACACAAAGAATGAAAGATACAAACAAGCAGTAGGGTATGTACAGATTATACCCTTCAAGTCTTGTGTCCTACGTGGACACTTGGACAATGTCAATAAATGACCTATTTCAAATGAGACTTGGCTAATGGATCCCTTTGTTTACAATTGTTCATAATATCCCATTGATTTATCTTCTTAGAATGGTGTCTTAGGGTTACTATTGCTGTGATGAAACACCATGACCAAAGCAACCTGGGAAGAAAAGGATTTGTCTTTCATTTCCATATTGCTGATCATCATACACTTAGGTATAGTGGTCCATCATTGAAGGAAGCCAGGACAGGAACTCAAACCGGGTAAGAACCCGGAGGCAGGAGCTGATGCAGAGGCCATGAAGGAAGCTGCTTACTGGCTTGCCTTCCATGGCTTGCTCAGCCTGCTTTCTTATAGAACCCAGGACCACCAGCCTAGGGATGGCTCCACCCACAATGGGCTGGACCCTTCCTCATTAGTCACTAATTAAGAAATTCACTACAGGCTTGCATACAGAGAGTCTTTTGGAGGCATTTTCTCAACTAAGGCTCCCTCCTCTCTGAGGACTCTAGCTTGTATCAAGTTGACATAAGCCCCTTGTCAATCTGTCACACCCACATACCATTATTAAGCCACAGTATTTATTTCTTGTTCTTCCTCAAGGTCACACATTGATAAAGACATCAAAATATAAAGTCATTTTCCAATTTAAAAAAGTCCCACTGCCTTACAAATTCAAACACATTAAGAGTTGTCTCTCAGCCGGGCGTTGGTGGCGCACGCCTTTAATCCCAGCACTCGGGAGGCAGAGGCAGGCGGATCTCTGTGAGTTCGAGGCCAGCCTGGGCTACCAAGTGAGCTCCAGGAAAGGCGCAAAGCTACACAGAGAAACCCTGTCTCGAAAAACCAAAAAAAAAAAAAAAAAAAAAGAGTTGTCTCTCTAAAAATATCCAGACTCTTAAAATCTAATGTCTTTAAAAACTCCAAAACCTTTTTTTTTTTATATATTTTGAAAGTTTTAAGCTCTCTCAACTGTGGGCTCTTATAAAATCAAAAATGAATTAAATACTTTACTTCAAGAGAGAAGAACCAGGGCACAATCACAAATCAAAGCAAAACCAAACTCCAACTGTGTAAATAACTCAATATTCCACGTCTGGGATTCACTCACTGTTTTCTGGGCTCCTCTATGGGACTAGGGTCACTTCACCTTCTTGGCTCTGCCCTCGGCAGCACACACAGCTTGTCTTCCATGCTCTGGCAGGCTCCACTCCAACCCTGGTAATATCCTTGGTGGTCAGCCCACAGTACTGGCAGCTCCATAATGTTCGGGTCTTTTGCTGCAACCAGGCTGCAATTTCACCAATAGAGTCTCCTGGGCTCTCTGCAAGGACTCCAGTCCTCCCACACAGCGCCAAGCCCCAGCTGCTCCCAATGATCCCTTCATGCCTTCAAAACCAGTGCCACCTGGGTGACTCTTAGCCTGCCAAGTTCAAATGCCAGCATGGGGCACAACCTTGGAAGCCTCTAGAACACAGCGTCTGTGGGCTGAGTGTGAAATGCAGTTCCCGGAAGATTCACCTCAATGATTCTGGTCTCTTTTTCTTCACAGCCAGTTCTTCAGCTCCAGCTGACCAACATCCATTGTCCCAGGGAAGCAAAGGTTTTGCTTCAGTGTTTCTGGTCTCTTGTTAATCACAGCCAATTATTCAGCTCCAACTGACCAGACACCACAGATTTTTCACACAAAAGGCCTGATTGAGTCCTTACTTCCCTCTCAAACTTCACAAGCCAGGCCTCTATTATCTGCCCTGACATCAACATTTTTATCTTGCAAGCTCCTACAGAACATCCCACTGCGCTCTTACCACACAATGTCTTTTCTAGTCCAAAGTTCCAAAGCCCTTCCATATTCCTCACCCAAACACACACTCATGTCTGTCACAGCAGTACCCCACAATTCCAGTACTAATTTCTGTCCTAGTGAGGGCTCCATTGCAGTGATGAAACACCATGACCAAAAGCAACTTGTAGAGGAAAAGGTTTGCTTGGCTTACTTCCATATCACTGTTCATCATCTAAGGAAGTCAGGACAAAAATGCAAACTGGGCAGGAACCTGGAGACAGGAGCAGATGCAACAGCCACGGAGAGGTACACCTTACTGAATTTTCCTCGAGGCTGGTTCAAGCTGCTATCTTATAGGGCCCCAGAACCACCAGTCCAGGGTTGGCACCACCCACAATGGGCTGGACCCTCCCCCATCAATCCTTAATAAAGAAAATGCCCTACAGGCTTGCTGGCAGCCTGATCTTATGGAGGCATTTTCACAATAGAGGTATCCTCCTTCCTGATGGCCCTAGCTCATGTCAAATTGACATGAAACTGGCCAACACATGTGTTTTCCATTGTGGCTGTTCTAACACGTATATAGAATCTCATTATAGCTACACGTCATTATAAATGATCTTCTTTTGTATGTTCTTTGAAAGCTAATCTCTCAAGGGAACCATCCATGTTCAGTATCTTCATCATGCCCGACGTCCTCTCACTTTTCAACCTAGTGAAATTCTACTTCTGTCCTCTTAGTTACTGGCAAAACTACTAGCAAGTCATACTTGTTCATTTCACTTGGCAATCGATTGTATGGGTCTTGGATCTAATGTCCCTTCAGCAGTCTAATCGTTTCATAATTCAACCAGGATGCTACTTTTAACGGCCAATATTCTTAGTTTATACATTAATTTACCATTCATTTGGTGGGTCATCTGGGGTCAACAAACATTACTGAGGAGCAAATGGTTATTTGCTTAAGGAGTATTTATTTTCCACTGCCAACGGTGCTGAATTTTAATTTATCTGCTTCTTTATTCTTACCTCTAAAGACAACTCCTTGGAGAGGCAGCTTATTTGCTCTTTCCTTTCTTCCAATGAGAGCTATTATGGAGAAAAACACAGTTCTCGATATATCTGATTATAGTATAACTAGACAGTTATGGGAAAAAAATCTGAATCTACTTTGTATATCAGAGGGCAAGTCAACTTTAGTAAATTTTTGGTGATTGTTGATCGATTGAAGTGACTGCTGAGGATCAACTACTGGACCTGAGGTTAATTCTGCTAGTTGTTGTTGTCTGTCTTCTTGATATTGTGATGCCGAAGATAGTCTAGTGTAATTTACCTCTAGTATATGAAATCCAAAACATCATCCCAGCTCGGCGTTGTTCTTAAACTGCCGCCTTTCTATGCTGAAAAGTTGTGTGAGTTAACAGTCACAAAAGGATCCCACCTATGAATGCCATGTTCACCTCGAAAGGAAGAGATGAGGAAATGTGCCTTGTGTTATAACTAAGGAGTTAGTAACTTGATTTCACACCCGTAGGCATGACTTCCTGTTGACCTAAAGCCACCCATGCCTGGAGTGTGCCATGAACACCTGCTATTTAATAATCATGCTGTTCTCCCATTTTGCTCTCATCAGCATGTTTTGAAGCATGCTGTAGATGAGATTTAAAGTTCACTGAATTTAACACTCCCGAAAATCCCAGCAAAAACTCAGAACTGCTTTTGACTGATGTAACCACATTGGTCTCTTAGGCATGATGTTGAAATGAGTGAAATAATAATTTTACTCATTGCAATGGTCATGGTATGTTTTTATTTCCTTAATTCTATTTAAAATTGTGTTGAAGCTAATATAAATATGAAAATATTAGAATACTGTCAGAACTCCATGTTATCACACACCAGAATGGATTCCCCCCACCACCACAGATTTGTATCAGGAACTGTCACCAAGAATCATAAACTGACCTTGATTGTCCTTGATAAAATGTGCTTCATTTATGCCTAGAGCTCACCTGACAGACACATGTATATAATATGTCAGCATATTATATACACATTTTTGTGTATACTTGTATTTGCTCATAGAGTATATCCCACAGTATACACATAAAGTACGTACAGTGATATACACAAAGAATATCACTATTAATTCTAGAAAAAGAGTTCTTTGTTGGGAATGTTTAATGAAATCATAGATAGTGAGACATGGAGTACAATAAATTCAATAAATAACACCAAGTGATTCAACATGGATTTTTAAATTGAAATACGCAAAAAAAAAATTTTTACTGTTGCAGTGTATATACCATAGAATTTGTGAATTTTAACCATTTCTGAGTGTAACTAACTGAACTAATACATTAGAATTAGTTACAGCCACAGTGCTGTGTCACAACTATTACTGTCTTTTTCTAAAAGAAAATTGTGTCACCTAGACAGAAACCCTGGGCCTATTTAGCATTATGGGCTCATTCCTTACTCCAAGTCTTTGGCAATTTTTTCACAGGTTGTCTCAATAAGTTTCTTATTTTACATATTTCGTGTAAGTGGTATTCTGCAAGATGTTCCTGAATCTGTTGACTTCACATCTTTCAAGACAATGTTTTTAAATCTCCTTCATGTCGTGGTATGTGTTCAAACATTATTCATTTCTAGAGCTGAATACTATTCCATCTTGTATTCCACAATCTGTTTGTGATATTTTATATTCCTGTTGCTGTACATTGAGTTGGTTCAACATTTTGCAATTATGAATATTGTTGTGATCAACATCGTTGTACAAACATCTGCTACAATTCCTATATTCAGCTTCAGGGGACATGTCCCTTGATGGAATCACTGGGTGATAGGTTCATCTGGTATATTTGAGTGTTTGAAAAATCAGCAATCTGTTGTCATAGCAACTACCTTTTACACTGCCATCAGCAATGCCTGGGTCTTATAATTTTCCTACAATCCAGTTCAGGTTTTCTTAAACTTGTTTCACTCATGACACACTTTTGCCTGAGAAAATTTTAAATAACCATGTGTACAAAGATACTTAAAATAGGTAGAGAGCTAGCCTCGGGTTCTTGACCATCTTAGCAGAGGCAGGATATGGAGTAAGCATTAAATTCAGTTGTAAAAAGTGGTTGGTTGCTCCTATAATATATTTGTGCTACTATTTCACGAGTATATCTTGCATGTGGGTCTCTGTTGTGTGTCACACAGTTTGTAGTGGAGTGATTTTAATGATTGCTTTTCCCCTGAGGTAGCATGTAAAATACCTTCATGCACCATGAATGCTATTAAGTTGTAATAAAGACACTAGTTGGGCACTAGCTCTATTTCTTTCTGTTTTATGGCAAAAGTGAGCTGTGTCTTCAGCAATAGGGCTTACCCTCGTGTTATGGGAAGTTACCCATAGCTTTGGAAATAGCCTGTGACGGTTAGGAGGAGAGGGATCTATGGGAATATTTTGGCCAATGACTCAAGAAGATGTAACCCATTCCAGGCACTGGAGGTTTCACATGGTGGCATAAAGTGTCTAGTGGGAGCATTGTCTCCCCCATTACGTGGTGACTGCATTTAAATTTCTTACATGTATGTGCATATGTTAGGAAGCTTCTACAGTAGTCGGTTGACTTGTGACTTTTCAAAGAGCCCTTAGTGTTAGTTTTCTCCCTTCAGATTCTCTGTTTTACCCTGGCCTCCCATTTCCTATTTAATCCTATTCTTAATTCCCTCATCTCTCTTTGTACCAATACATTCCATTTTCCAGCCCTAGGGGAACACCTACTATTATTATTATACTAAAGGAATAAAGTTATTTTTAATGGCATATTGATATATAGAACATAACATATCTCAGATCTCATCAGAGAAGTTTCTTGCAGTATATGGTAATTAGCATGGAAACCCATGACTGGACAATGTGCAGAGAACGGTTTTGGAGAATTCAGCCCTAAATGTGGTGTCTTTATCAAACCCTCCAACTCAATGCTCACAGATTTATGTGAAAGAGAGGGTAGATAGATTGGAAACATCAGACGTGGTGGATGACTCCAGGGAAACAGCGTTTTCCAGACACAGCAGGGCTGATGCTCATACAAACTCACCGAGACTGTGGCAGCACACACAAGACCTGCACAGGTACAAACCAGACAAAATCCCAGCACTGAGAAAGGGAAGTGGACACAAACTCTCACCCTTAACCAGGAATCTCCTGGTAATTGATAACCTGCTGGGAAGGAAGATTATCTCCAGATTTCTCCAGAGGGAGTGTCAATGGGTATATCAACCAAACTCCACGGGAGGCCCCATGCCCAAGAATAGTTTGGCCAACACAAATTAGTCTAGGTTTATTTTTAGTGTGCTTATGTTTCATTTTGTTTGGGTGACTTTTTGTCCTATTGTTTTAAGTTTGTTTTTGTTTTGTTTTGCTTTTGTTTTTGATTTTAAGAGACAGAAAGAAAGAACATGAAGTTGTGTGTGTAGGGAGGTTGAGAGGATCTGAGAAGACTTTGGGAGGGGAATGATATCAAAATATGTTGCATCTAAAATAAAAAATAAAGCAGGTAAGTCAAACTTTCACTCATAATGAATTATACCCACTTTAATTTTATAAATTACTTGTTATTAATATTATTTTATTATTTGTTAAATGGAGAAACAAATTAGCACACTAATGAGAGGAATGTGTTCGTTCACTTTACATAAAGAATTAAATATTTACCGAATATTTATTGCAAAAGGACACAGATTATACTTAATGTTCATCAGAGGTGGTCATTGTTTTGATTTGTAATCAACGATGCTGAGTGTGGGAGCCCACAGAGGTTCCCTAGTGATATCTGAGCTTGCTTTACCCAACAGGGCTGAATAAGGAGATAGATTGACCACGTGCATGGTTACCAGGTGTTTGGAAGGGTCTACACTTGGATGCGCAGTGTGCTTTGATCTAGCAAGGGGAGGGCTTTTGCTCTGCCCCTTGGCATTCCTATAAAAAGCCCTTTTGAAGAGACAATAGGGGCCCCATGGATTTTGATTCAGGTCCTCTGGAAGCTATCCTGTGTTTCTGTTTGTCTCATCTCTGCTATCTTTCTATCTACTAATTCCTTATGCCTCTCTCCTCCTCATAGAAACCCTGTAAAAGGGGGAAGCTGGTCCCCCACGGCTGAGAACACTACTACACAGAAATATGCAGAACAACATGATGAAAGAATGCTTGGAGCCATATAAGAAATTGGTTGAAATTCCATCCTCATTCCAAACCAAAATTCAATGATTAAAAATAAATAAATAAAATGAAATTCATCAACAACTTAAGGAATAATTTTTAAAAGAAGCATTTTAACACAATCCAAAGATTTACTTATTTCATACATGCCAAAGAATGATAATAGGAAAAAAAATCCTTTTTTTTTTCCCAGTGATTAAATCTTTACCTTCAATAAGAACAGAAATCATGGTGTTCCTAGTGGATAAAGTAATTAGCTGGCCCTGGGCTAATTGATCAAGTAACACACACACACATACACACACACACACACACACACACACACACACACACACAGTTTTATGTATGAAAGCAAGTTTGGAAGGTTTTGGATTCAGATGTGATCTCCCCAAATGAGACAGTAGCGGCTGACCACACACAGAACACAATGCCTGCTCACTCTGTTCATACCTTTTGCTTCTTAGGCAGAGGAACTGGGTAGTTATCTGGAACAGCTAAGTCAACTCCATTCTGGGCATCTATCTAATAACCTCACACAGTACACACTGAGATAGCGTGTCTTCAGACACTTAGCCTAAAGAGAAGGTCTGATCATGTAACAACCACTAATTTTTGAGGCAACAGGACATCAACTAAGATTCAAAGCCACAACTGAGAAAGGCCCATGTATCCTTTTATCCTTTTTCCTAAGCATCTCTGCTCTCCATCCTGGGCTTGGGTTCATTTGTTACCCCAAAGTCTTTAATTGCTTTAATGAAAGACTGAGCCAAAGACCTCCAACTGCTCTTCAGTAGCTTCAATAAAAAGTCCATCTCAGTGGCACCCAAGTAGGAAAATGAGAAAAGAACAAAAACAAAAAACAAAGCTGTGCAATTTAGAAAATCACATTAGCCAGGGCTTAATTCTGACCGAGTGTTATATGTATCTTATTATTGAAAGATACTTTCGTGTGGATTTTTCTTTTCTTCTTTTTAAACAAAAGAATGAATCAGTATGTGGTCAATTTGCTTCTCCACAATTTTTTCTCTGGTGACAAGTTGAAGTGATTTCACATTAAGGGAAAATGAGTTTCACTGCTCTTCATAAATTGCTAATGAGCTTTTGAACAATCATCGCCCTAACCTGATACAAAAAAAAAAGAAAGCCTCAGATTTGCCATTAATGTGTCTGTCACAATAAAGGACAAAGAGATACCAAGGAAGTCAATGCTGCCTGAGGATGTCTACCTTCCCTCTGCACTACAGCCTATTAGACTCTCTCTCCTAGCGACACCGCTGAGCAGCCTGGATTCAGGCTGACAGGTTAGGCCTTCAGATGCGTTCATAACTGTCCTGTGTCATTCTGCAAAGGGAAGATACCTGAATCCCGTGCATCAGGACGACTGTCAACAGAACTAGATTTTATTTTCAGCTCTGCCACTCAACAGTTTGGAGGATATTGGGCAATCTATTCCTCCAGTCTGGACCAGTTTCTAAAGTGTCAACCATATGAAAATAGACCTATTTCAAAACCCAAAAGCATCCTGACTGAATTCTCTGCACTCTTACTATGAAATGGTGCTAGTGCCCAGGCAGCTCCTGGAACTCTGTCTTTTAATTTTGTGGACATATTTGATGTCTACATTTTTTTTTCATCTCTCACTTCTACTTCTCTCAAAAAAAAAAAAAACAATTCATGAAATTTGGGATTTATATTAGAATAAGTTGAGGTAATGTAAAAACAGCATCAACGATGTCTTATTTAGCCCATGTCTCTTATCAGATTCAAGGACCACTTTCAAGGATGCTGAGATTATGACAAACGAGGCACAGGGCTGTATATAAGCTGATGGTTGAGGGAATAGTTATGAACTACGTAATGAAAACAGGAATAACTTAAGACTGAGTTGCCGGCACTCTCAAGCATCCTTTCTATGCAACTAGGTTAGATTTGAAGTGGGCTAAGACTAGAAAGGAGCTGGACATAATTGATGAGCTATATGTAGGGTGGTGGAATAAATCTAGCCAAGAAAGAGACGGGGAAGGGAGAGGTAAAGCGAGGGTGAGAGAGGTCCTGTTTATCACTAATCCTGAACACAAAAGTTTGAAATAAAGATATAAAGACCCTTCGGGGTTCATATCAACCTATTTTAACGTGCAGGCTTCATTTTACATGCTGATCTAAACAAAAATTTTAAAATGTGACACAATTGAGAAAATAAACTATGACCAGATGGGTAGCACTGTAGTGAGCTTTAATGACAGATGAACTAATACAAAGGATTTCACACAAATGGGATATTTTGACTATACTGTACGATTTATACCTTTAGTAATTTAAATTGATGTGCTAAAATGAAATGGGTAATTGTGGAATCAATGCACTTTCCCTAACAATTCCATCCCAGGAGGTTTCAGATTTCTAAATTTAAACACTCAGACAAAAACAAGGTAAGTTTCTGGGAGAATCTGTCTTAAAAGCGCTTCTTCATATCGTCTTTAGGAGCTCGGGTCACATTTTACTTTTGCATCATTTAGACTTTTTGGTTGGTATGTTTTATATGGGATAGAAAACTTCCACCTTCTTTGACAAGCCTTTTTCACTCTAGTGGGCTTTAGTCCATCTTAGGTTTATTTCTCACACATCATTCTCCACAGAACGATCATTCATATCAGCCAATCTCCACATCATTCGTCTTTTTAAATCCTCACGTTCCTGGGTCTTTTAATATTCCTCTGTTGTTTGTCACTTGGTGAGAAGCGAAAGGAAAACTCCCAGGTCTTTCTCTCTCTTTGCATTTGCAGGAACACATGGCGGGTTTGCCAAACCCAGGGTCTGTTCAGCACTGTCAAGACTTGTGCTCATTACATCTTTGCCTCCTGGCAGTGAGCCCTGCTGTAGTGACTCCTCTCCTCCAGAGGGCGCCATTCTTATCAGTCTCTGCTGTTGCTCCCAGAATAGGCTGGACCTCCAGCTCTTCTTACCGATCATATTACTAGGTATCTCACTTCTTAGTTTTCAAAACCTCCTTTTCATTTTTACTTTTAGCATTTCCTTTTTCAGTTATAATTTTTTTTGGAATTTAATATATGATTATTATATTAATGTAATTTCCACCCCCTCTCTCTACCCTCCAACTCCTTCTGAATCTCATGACCTCTATACACACAGCTCTGTAAATCCATTAGTATTGCTACTATGTATACGAGTTTAGGGGCAATTGCTTGGGATTAGATAACCTGTCATGTCTCATCCCTGGAGAAGACTGAGTCTCCCTATCTTAGCAACTATTAATTACTTGTAGCTCTTCATCTAGGGATCATGCCTTGTTAGAGTTCCTCTGTCTAGGTTGACATGTCAGCTGGTGGTGTCATTGTGCAGATCTTGTTTAGATGACATATTTTTAGGATTTAATGAGTGCCACTCTCTGTCACGTACAAGGCAGGATCTTTCCATAGAGACCCTGATCCTTTGGTGCTTATAATAGTTCTGCTCACTGTTCTGCAATATTCCCTGTAGAAGTTGTATTATAAATGTATTGATTGGGGTTGAGCACCCCATGGTCATTTCTCTGAATGTTGTCCAGTTGTGGATTACTGTAATGGTCTCTATCTGAAAAAAAAAAGTGTCATGTTCTCACTTATTTGTAAACTCTATTTGTGGATTCTTGTGCTCTGAACATTCACACATGAGTATATAGCCTAGAATAGCCACAGGAACCAGTAAAGTAAAAAGGGACCATGTGGATGTGGCTGCAGAGAGGACAATAGAAAAATATAGGTGCTATGAATTGAGAAATGGAGATGATGGAGGACCTTCTGGGGAGGTCAATACATTGGGAGGAAAAGGGAGGAGCAATAAGTCAGACTGAGGATGTTTGAAAGTATAATAGAGAAACATTATTTTATATTTACTTAAAATACACATATAATATATAAGTGCATACACATACTATATATGTTCATTTAAATATTCATTTTAAAATTATATATATATAATTTTTTAATGAATTTACACTACTTGTGGTGAAATGTTCCCCCTACAACTATAAACTATCTAACAAAAACCCCAGTTCCATGCATGAGAGACATCCCTTTGAGTTTTTGCCCAGGATATTCTAATAGTCTCCCAAAACAATATAGGCTATTACCTTTGTCCTTAGTTACCTCCCAGATCTTGAAGGGAAGATATTGTTGCTGAAGACACCACATGACTTAAATAGAAGACCTGAGGGAAGGATAACTATACATCTCCTTGGGCATGTATGTAAATGTGAACGAATAGATGAAAATATTCTCTTTTTTTAAGTCATTTCTGTCTTTGGGATATAGGGTTGGTTATGAAGGCTTTTCCTGGCCCTGTGCTTGAGTGTCTCTGTAATCCCAGCCACAGTGGTATTTGTGCTTCATTCTTAAACTTCATTGGTTCTCAAAGCTAAACTTCCGTCTTATTATTCATTAGTGTTGGAGGCTGACTGCTGCCTGATATGCTAAATCCATGGTTTTAGCATGAACAGGAAGAATTTTCAACCCATAAGCTAAAGATTGAGGTTTTTAACTGTTAAATTGTTGAGTTTTCTTCATATTCTGTGTTTTTTAAAGAGGAGAAAGGGCCCCAAACTTCAAACCTGAAATTCCGATTCTGTTTTGCTTGTTTCTGTAGCAATATAACATTTACAATACACAGTTCCCTCCTTGAGCTGTTATCTCTGTCCATTGTCTAAAGATTTATTTTTATCACTTTAAAATTCTATGTATGAATCTGTGTGGGGGTACATGCATGTGAATGCAGGTGCCCATGGAGGCTAGGAGAAAATACTATTCAATGCAGCTGGGATTACAGGCAATTGTTAACCGATGTAGGTACTAGGAACCAAACTTGGGTCCTCTGCAAAAGCAGTAAAGGCTCTTAACCACTGAAACATGTCTCCAGACTTATCTGCCTTTTGCAATTAGCAATATAGAGAGATCTCAGAGGCCTTTGGGATGATGACCTTCTCTGCTGTGTGTGACGCCATAAATTTCAGTCCTCAAGGATGATCAGGGCCAGTAAGTTGATGAGTGTGAAACCAAAACAGGAAGCACCTTGTTGTTATGGAGCCACATTGTTACACATATGTAGATGTAATTCTAAACAGCCTTATTAAATAAGAAACACAGAGCGAAATAAAGAGTTAAAAGCCCAGAGATTGAGCAGTAGCCAAGAGCTAAGACTGCCTTATCTTACCACTAGCTGCTGTCCTTCCCCTGAGAGAGAGACATTCTTCCTGTGTCTTGTCTTTTTATTGCCTTTCTGTTCTGCCTTCTCATTGGTTCTAAACCCAACCACATGACTCCCTCATCACTGCCTGTCTATACAGACCTCCAGGTCTCTATGGTTAATACTGACATTAAAGGTTCGGGTCACCACTTGACTATGTCCTTGAACACGAAGATTCTGCCTGCCTTGTGATCAGATTAAGGGCGTGGGCCACCACCGCCGGACTTCTGCTAAATGGCTTGCTTTTAGCTCTGATCCCCAGGCAACTTTATTTATACAAATAAAATCACATTTCAGCACAAATAAAATATCGCCATACACATATTAAGTCTCCATACGTTAGGAAAATAAGTTTTTGTTTCCTAAGCCTAATATATCTTGCAAACCATGTTTTTCAATCTATGCTGAACTTGTAACCCCATGATGTATGTATAACCATCCTTTTTGTCTTGCAAAACTCCTGAATCTATGATATAAGATTGTTATTTGGCCTTACGAAAATGTGTCTTCCCAGTAGTATTGATGACTCCTCTTCCACATGATATTTTCTTGCACTTACCTACCCCACAGGCAGCCTGAAGCCCTGAGTCCCCCACACCCTTCTGTCCAGGTGCTAACAGCCAATTACCTCGACAGCCGTTTTCTGTCAACCCTAACCTTGCCCCATAAAAGGGACTTCAAAAGATAGTGAGGGGCTGCTCTCTGAAACCCTGATGACTCAGCGGTAGGCAGTCATCTGGTCAGTCCCTTGGGCACTTCTAACTATAGCTCAATTTAATCAGACAGTTGGTGAAATGTTTCTTTTCTCGGGCCTAACAATGGGCATGGTGTTACTTGGCTTGATTGCGTCAGACCCTCCTAGCAAACTACCACTCCTCAGTAAGCCAAGGAAAGGAAAAAAACAAAACAAAACAAAACAACAAAAAAAAAACTAAACATTGAAAAGCAGAAAATGAGATTTAGTCAATGTAACTACATCAAAAAGAAAAACAGCGAGGTCCAGTGACCCCCAAGTTCATGCTCGGTGTCTTAGTTAGGTTTTATATTGCTGTGATTAAAACATCATGCCCAAAAGTCGCTTGCAGGGGGAGATTTTTTTTTCTAGCTTACACTTCCACATCACAGTCTATCACAGAGAAATCAGGGCAGGAACCTGGAGGCAAGAACGGAAGTAGAAGCCATGGAAGAATAGTGCTTAATGGCTTTCTCCCCATAGTTTAATCATCCCAATTTCTTTCTTTCTTTTTTTTTTCATATTACAAACCATGTTTGTCCTTCTGAGCCTGGGTTACCTCACTCAGGATGAAATTTTCTAGTTCCATTCATTTGCCTGCAAATTTCATGCTGTCGTTTTTCTCTGCTGCGTAGTACTCCATTGTGTATATGTACCACATTTTCTTAATCCATTCTTCAGTTGATGGGCATCTAGGTTGTTTCCAGGTTCTGGCTATTATGCATAGTGCTGCTATGAACATAGTTGAGCATGTATCTTTGTGGTATGATTGAGCATTCCTTGGGTATATGCCCAAGAGTGGTGTGGCTGGGTCTAGAGGTAGATCGATTCCCAATTTTCTGAGAAACCGCCATATTGATTTCCACAGTGATTGTACAAGTTTGCGTTCCCACCAACAGTGGAGAAGTGTTCCCTTTGCTCCGCATCCTCTCCAACAAAGACTGTCATTAGTGTTTTTGATCATAGCCATTCAGATAGGTGTAAGGTGGTATCTCAGAGTTGTTTTGATTTGCATTTCTCTGATGATTAATCCACACACAATATGAACCCCTGATTTTTGACAAAGAAGCCAAAACTATACAATGGAAAAAAAGAAAGTATCTTCAACAAGTTCTGTTGTGACAACAATCTGATCATCAAGGGAAAGGAACAAAGGTCTCAATCAGAATGGTTCCCTTTCTGCTATGAACATTACAATGGTACTTGAGTAATTAAATACATCGCATTAGGCTCATAGCTGTCCATTTGGATTGTGACTTATTTGTTCTATGGTATATGTTTTGAGCCTTTGCATAGGCAGAATTGTATTGGGCATCAATAGAAAAGTAATCCTATACTTGATTTTGTTCACATCTTTTCTGATTTAGTTGGCAAGCATCACTGAACCATCAGGGCTCTTTGCAGCCACATGGACACACTCTGAGGAGCTTACATGTGGGATGTTCATCTCTCCAAAGTTCATAATCTAGCTCCGGATCACATTATCCAATGTACTTCTCACTCTTTTCACTGTCTCCTTTTGAACCATGCATCTACATTTTTATCCAGTTTAAACCCATATGGCGTCTTTCCTTTCTCTACAACCACGAGGGACTGTATCCATGTCAGGGTCTTGTTTCTCAGGTGATTTCCTTCGGGAATGGATCTTCTTCACTGGTCAGTAGATTATGACCCTTTCCTCATTAGTGCCAAATCCAACCCTCCCTTCTCATCCCTGTCCCCATCCTTACCCAAGGATTTGAGTCTCTTTAACTAATTTCTTTCACATTCAGTCCTGTCATCCTTTAAGTAGATTAAACTACAATGAGAAAAAAAAATCTGATGAGGAAGAAGGTTCCATTTACTACGTGTTTCTTTTTATGTATTTTTTTTATGTTGTTGAAAACTATCTTGCCAAATCTATCACAATTCCAATGAATTTTATCACATCTCAATTTTGACATTCAAAATTTTATACACCCTATTTCTAAGGTTAAAAAAAAAGGTGATATAGAATAAAATTGCTCTTTCTCTTCTTTATAGGGCAGCAGATCCTCCATCTAGAAGCCTGACGTACATGAGAGTTGCATCAACAGTACTCAGAAATAATGTTCCTGTGTTGATTTTGTTCCTGTCTCTGTCTGGCTTTCATCTTTTCCTTTATGAAACCAACTTTAGAAGCTTTTGAGCATCCATATACAACACACGGGGACAAATTTTCTTTTTCATTCCTTAGGCACGCTGACTTATCAGTTTAGCTGATCCCGAAGGAGTCCAAAAAAAGCTACCCGTTGCTATTTTTACCACAGCAGCAAAATCTGTATTTCTACGACATCATATGTACACAAATTTGTGTAACCACAATGGGGTATGGTCTTCCCAACGGCATAGCCACACGAATAAAGCAAGGATGGTAGGGATGAGCAATTATAGGCTACAGATAGGAGATTCACCAGAAGAAGATCACAGCGGCAAGAGGCTGTAGGATAGATCTACCTGATGATTCACTAAAGAAAAATGATAGGGGAACAGCACACACCTATTCCTCCCAGCTCACTGTGAGATTTAAGTGTTCTGTGCCTAAATAACATGCCCGATAGTAATATTCATTCACTGAATAATTCTATGACATGATTAGAGGAAAGACGGTTAAATGGAAATCCATCTGTGTTCTGCATTCTTTTCCACGCTCCTGAAGAGAATATTTATCCAGGAACATACTCAAAGGAACAAAGCGGCAATGAGGTCATGGAAATCTCAGACTAACTCCATGAATCTAGAGAGCACAGGTCTCTGGTATTTTAGTGTCATGATGGGCCAGGAAATCACAAGTGGTTGATGTCTACCTAATCACAACAAGTTGAATCAATCATATTGAGATGCCTCCGTTACAATGAAAGTAAAATTGGAGGTAATTATATAAAGCAAATTAATTCATTCCCAGAAAGACAATTACTGTGTGCTTTATTTCCTTGGCATTTCCTATATGTTATAGATACATATAAGATGTCTGTATGTGTTATATGGGAGCAGAACTGAAAGTGCCAAGGAAATAAAAATGACTGATGGAAGGAGGGGAGAAAAGAGAGAACAGATGATATGGGGGAGTCTGCTCAGAGCAACACATATGTGTGTGTATGTATGTATTTATACATATACGTGAAATATATAGTGAATATGCACACACTGTCCAATGTTTAAACTGGGTGAAATGTATCTGTATCTTAAACATTATAACTTCATGTAAATAACATAGACATTTTAATTCATGTATATTATTAAACTGGTCACCCAATTTTCATCACATCAAACAGTATACATTTTCCAAGTTTAAAACATTTAAAGTTATTTTATCTAACTTTTAAAAATATACTATAAATTCACACACACACACACACACACACACACACACACACACACACACGTATGTATATCCTAATATGCAATAGTACTGTAGAACTTTTTATTCTTATCTACGCGTAGCTTCATACCCATTGGACAAACTTCCCCCATAATTTTTCTTCTTCCTTGGAGACAGGTACTGTACCACAATGCAGCTCCCAACTCAAATGTGGTAAACATCTGAGAATCCACAAAGTCATAATGCTTGACTTTTATGCCCAGGTTATCTTACTTAATAGAATATACCTGTGATGAAAAACCTGGGAACAAGTTTTTTAAAAAAGAAAAGAAATACTTGGGCATATATCATATATGTCAAACCACAAGGAATTGGAAAACCCAGGCATACCAGTAACAATGAAGGCATTTAATCAATAATCAAATTTCTACTATAAAATAATAGCCAAGAATGAGTTGAGTACACTGGAAATTCTACCATCCATTTAAATTTCTTAAGAAATCATAAGTGAGTATTATAAAGTTACCATAATCAGCTCCCTTGGTATTAGAAACAGGAAAAAAAACCACAGAGACCAGTATGGAATAATAGACAGAATCTAGATATAACACCACACAAAGCTGCTAAAAATACATGTACTAAGATAAGTAATTTTTAAAGCACTGGATAGAAACTGTTTAATAATACAAAGCATCCTTCCAACAGATGTTTTCCCAAACTACAATAAGATGATTGCCCAACTTCAAGGGCATCAGTTCTCTGGGTTCATTTGTCATTACCAGTAACTTGGGCTTTTACTTTAAAATGGAACACAATTTCAAAGTTGAAATCAACTTAGAATAAAATGCTATTTCTTCTTTTGTGCTCTGTGAATCGTGTCCCCAAATTTGATTCCTCAGGTTTCAAGCTTAGTTGAGAGGCAGAGATTATTAACATATTTAGACTCTGAACAAGTAGCTCAAACTAATTTCAGTTATATCTTAAATTAATGCAAACAAGCTTTTGAAACTATTTCAAACAGGTAATTCAATATATTATTTTAAACTCTGAGTTCCACAATAAATATATGACAGGGAAAAGTAATGTTATTGATGTTTTTCCTTATTTTTATGTTTTGGATAGTTTGATAACATGTAGAATGCAAAGTTACCAGTTTTAAAACTAATATTTGTTCATTTATTATTTTAATTTTTAAAATATATACTCTAATAACCTATTCAATAACTTACGATGTATTCAATATAATGTCCTCTTATTTTGAATAAAATTTGTTTGATATTTAGCAAGGATTGCTTCAAATCTTAGGGCAAATGATATATGCTCAATCACACAATTAGAGACTTTTCAAGCAAAATAATTTGCATGTCACTCTTTATAATATATGAAAATACATATTGGAATTTTCCATAATTCTATCAACATCTTCAACTACTTAAAGGAAAATGCCAAGAGTTATGTTGGCTTTATTCTGCTGAATTTACAAAGTATTCCACCATTGAATGTTGCTTCATTCAGTAGCTAATAGTCTTTTTACATGCACGGCTGTAATACTCTGAGACATCACATTCAGCGATGTAGACATAATGCTCATCATGAAGAATTCAGTTATTGTGTAATAAAAAGCTATGTGCTTTAAGCATCCATGGTTTGACCAGATGGCTCAGTGGTAAAGGCGCTTGCCACCAACCCCAATGATGACATTTCAAGCCACAGAACCCACATGATAGAAAGAGAGAACAGATTCCTGAAATTAATGCTCTGACTTCCACAACCATGACCTATGAGGCACACCACACACACACACACACACACACACACACACACACACACACACGTTCACCACATTTATCACATAAGCACCATACACTGAGAGGGGAGGGGTTGGGGATATAAAATTTTAAAAAGAATATTTGTGTTTTGTGGACATATGTGTAATATTGATTTTTATGGTGTGGAGGTCAAATGTAAATGAGTTTAAATTAAAAACAGCTTTGAGTTTATAGAGCAATATTAAACTTCTCATGAAATGGTCAAAATAGAGACTCTGTAAGAATAATAACAGAAGATTTTCAGGAGTAAAGTTACATTGTAAAGTCATTTTTGTAGCAAAAAAATTAAGTTTACATTTGACTAAAGTGATTTTAGTTGTGAAAGTAATATCTAGCTTGTGACATGCAATTATAGTATGAGCCATCATTCATATTATAGCTATTTCCTGTGTATGTAAATATGACATGAATATAGTAAACATGTCATCTTTATAAATATTTTCTTTCTGCTCTATTTGTTTTCTTATTCTATTTTCTTCCAGCATTTACCTTATGCTGGAGTTTTATTTAGCATTATTTCCTAGTGTGCATGTGCATATGTGTGAATAAATATGTGTACATTATTTTTAAAAGAAGATTTGCTTCAGGAAATTTAGAAGAATATTTTCAGACTCTTGATAAAAACAGTTTCAATTTCAATATATTTCTGTAAGTTTTCAAGAAATAAATGTCATCTCCACATAGGCAAAATTAACTGTGAGTCAATTCTAGTATATGGAATCACATCTGGGATTGGACAGAAATTGTCTATCTCTATCTGCATTATTATCTGGAAATTGAGCAGGCAGAAAGCTGAAAATTAACCTGGCCAATTCACTAAAAATCCAAGATACTGAAAGAGAGGAAGTTGGTTGTTTTATTGAGACCTGTGCTACCCAGTTCTGCCATGTCGGGGTATACAGTTTTCTCCACCTGAAGGTATAGATTCAGGGAGAGTGGAAGGGAGGAATTATATTTAAATGTGCAAGAGCAGCATATTGAAGCACAGACCACTTCCACAGAAATAAAAACAAATAACAGAGAAGATTCATATACTGGTGATGTTAAACAGGCAAAAACTATTATTGAATATATGATAATAAAAAACTGAATGAGTGAGCAAGCAAAATACTTGATGAAATAAAAATAATTAAATCAAAAAGTAGCCTTCTGCAAATTTATACATAAGAAAATATTGTAATATAAGTTCTATGAAAGGCACATTAGGAAAAATATATAAAGCAAAGAAAGCATAACCCTATTCTTCAATAATGCTCCTGAAAATGCTGTGTTTGTCCAGATACCATATCAAAACTTAAAGAGAAATAGAAAACTTGGATATCCCTATACATATAAAATAAATTGAATCAATAATTAAGATGATCATAAGAGTAATTGTCCAAGATCCCGGGAGCTATGATGGTGAATTTTATATACTATGCCAAAAAAAAATGCCAGCTTTCCAGGAACTTTCTGAGTCCATCATTACTGCAAATGAAAAATATGCAGACATTGCAAAACAGAGGTGCTGTGGACCCAAGTGGCCCATGTTTTAGGGATGATATCCAAAATCTGCAGTAAATCCTAGACCTGTCCATTTTCTTCTAGTAATTGCACTTTCAGGTTCTCCATTCTATCTTCACCTACTTTGAGTACATTTTTATTCATGGGATGAGACTATAATACATCTTAATTTTTCTACCTGAGCCTAACTATTTTCCTAATGGTATTAATTATACAAAATAAACGTTTTCATTATGACATTTCTGTTTATATATAGTTGATTTTGATCATATTCACAACCCATTACCCCCTCTTGTCCCTCTCTCACTCCTGTGATACACTTCACTTTCCCAACCAGTCTGCTTTTCCAATCGTGTCTTGTTAGCTTGCTTGTGTTGGTGACCCAATAAGTTTAACTAGAGTTGCTCAAACTAGGATGGGTGAGAAGATGTTTGTATGAGCAGCGGTCACTTACCAGTGGCTTCTACACTGAAAAAAATGCACCTCTCTCCCATGCCTGCAACACACAGTAATTGAAAACAGCCCCTCAGGGAAAGTCAAGGCCTCTTGAGATCTTCTTCATCCATGACTGAATGCTGATTTTTCTATCATTGTGCAGGCCTCCTGTGGGAAATCACAGTGCTTTGAGTTCTAGAGTCAATATTCATCAAGACAGTATTCCACAACTCTCAGCTACGTTCCTGGGTCTTAGCATTCTTTTCTGCTCATACCCTTGTAAGCAGGTTTCTCTCTCATCTGCCTGTTCTCAAATACCCAGCAGCTTCTTCCAAATAATTGACTTGGAGGTTTAATATGACTTACAAATGCTCAGCCAGTAGCTCAGGTGTATTACTAACTAGCTCTTACACTTAAATTAACCCATAATTCTTATCTATGTTTAGCCATGTGGCTTGGTACCTTTTTTCAATGAGGCATTCTCATCTTGCTTCCTCTGCATATGGCTGGTGACTTCTGACTGCACCCTTTCTCTGCCCAAAATTCTCCTAGTCTTCTGTCCTGCCTATACTTCCTGCCTGGCTACTGACCAATCAGCATTTTATTTAAACCAATTCAAGTGACAAATCTTTACAGTGTACAAGAGCATTATCCCACAGCACACCCCTGCTTTAGAAATGTCCACTGAGCCGTGGAGGAGGTGACATGGATGGGACATTTAGATCTGAGAATTCCAGTCACTTCTGAGGACTTGGGGAAGTTTTGAGTCACTGTAGTAATTGCTTACCACTTTGTAAGAAGCTCCTCTGACAAATGCTGAGAGCAACACTATTTTCTTGGCAGACACAAATATTTAGAAGACACTTTGATGGGCACACGTCCATCTACCAAAAAAAAAAGTAGCTTCTCATTGAATTCCTTTTCATTGTTATTACACAAAACCACTACTAGTTTTGTATGTTGGTTTGTATTCTGAAATTCTCCTGAATTCCATTATTGTTTCTAACCTTGTATGGTAGTCTTTAGGGCCTCCTATACTACATAAGATTTTATTTTATACAAACGGAGAAAAGGTATTTTTTCCTTTCAATTTAGAAGGCTTTTAATTTCATACCAATGTTTAATTATCTTGGCTAGAATTTCTAATAGACATTTTTCAAAACAAGATATGGAAATAGTCAACATGTTTATGAAAAAATAGGATCCAATACCATTAAACAAGTGAAAGATGTGAAACAAAATCACTATGTACAAGGGCATTTATCAAGAGATAGAAGACTATGTTTTGAGAAAAGAAGAGTGTGCAGAATGAGCAATGTTCTATACTACTGATAGGAATGAAAATTAGTACATTAACATGGGAGATAGCTTGGGCCTCTGCAAGAGCCTCAAGTGTGCTAGACCTCTGAGTCATCTCTCCAGTCCTCACTGTTGAATTATTAAGAGTTTCTTGTCCTTTTGTATTTCTTTTACAATATTGATTGTTGAATTTAATTTTCAGTAATACTGAAACTTAAAGAAGCTTTTATTGTTGTTGTTGTTTGAAATGAGTAGCTAGTTCAGTAGACACTTCTTTCTGAACTAAAGTTAGGTATTAGTAATGTTAATAGTTTGGGATCTGTAGAAAGAACACAATGGTAAAGCAGGAAGCCCTGGGTATGTTCCCAAAAAAAGGAGGAGGGGGGTAATCCATAGTGTCTCCCATTGACTGATTCTAGATGGATGTGCTGGATGCTCACTCACATTTAAAATGCCTTTTGCTTCATTTCTTTGTTTGTAATCATGAAGAAAAACAGGAACTGTTCTTGCACAGATATAATGCTAGACCTTAGCAATTTAAGAGTTTCTTTAAAATTCTGCTTTGTAGATAATGTATTTTTGGTTCTGTTGCTGAATTTATAAACCTATATTATCTTGAAATGTTGTGTATCTGTTAAAAACATGTCAATATATGCAGTTTAAGAATCAGCAATAAAATGGAATTTTAACATCAAATTTCCATACCAATAAACAAAGTATTACAATTCAAAAAATATAAAATAAGTGTAAAAAAGCCATTTTATGTTATTTTACTGAGTGTGTGTGTGTGTGTGTGTGTGTGTGTGTGTGTGTGTGTGTGTGTACAGAGACAGAAAGAGAAAGAGAAAAATTTAGTCTATCATCCAAAAATGCAGACATGGGGAAAATTCTTTAAGCCCTTTGAAAACGGAGAATTTCTTCTTTCTGCCTTCACACTCATGAATGACAGATTGGCAGGGTGTAAAACTCTCTAAAACCCCTGCCTGCTGCTAGGTCCGGAGTCTAATGTTCTGTATAATTTCCCATCCTTTTCTAGAAGGTTTTGGTTTCCGTCGACTTGGACACTTCCCTGTTTCTTTCTCTTGATGTCAAGACACTCTTGGTGCTTTCCTGAGGTTTTGGAGTCTCTCTCCTTTTATTTTCAGATCTCTATTATCACCTTTGATTTGTAAAAAAATAAATAGAAGCATATTAATAATTTGCCCCCGAATCACTTGTATTTTGGGACCATTTCATTTTACTTTATATCAAATTATAATAAAACAAAAGCTTATAATTATCCCCCAAATACTGTTATATAAATCAAATGTAAAATTAATGTAATTTTAAATGAGCTCTGCTCGTGCTAATGCCCATTTTTACTTTCGTTCACATCTAGTGCATATGGATTATCAGGCTTTCTTATAATTCACTTTTACTTGGTGTAGTATTGGTCTACTCTTATTATTTAATTTTTTGAATGTTTTATTTTTACTCCATCCATTAAAACCAGTCTTGACACGTAAGATTCCTTTTGTCTAGTGCGACCGAATGTTCTGTAGCCTTCTAAAGTACTGTGATAACACCCAGGTCACAGAAAGTCAACGTTACAGAATGCAGTCAAGCGGAGTGGGATCAAAACCGTTACTGGTGCTCACACAAGTGAAGACTAGGGTTTTGCTGAGTTTGAGTTGGATATTTGTAGGTATTTCCTAAAATAGAAAATTAATATGCAGAGCTAGCTTTCTGAAAGAAGATGGCATGGGTTACCTGTTTAAGCATAAAAACAATGCAGCACAGAGGAATTCACACATCCTGGAATCAGCAGCATCAGCCTCACAAAGCCTATTAGTGTCAGCTGCATATCTCTACTGGGGGCTTCAGAGATGCTTCCGAAGCTGAACTGGTTCTAGCCAGCAAGTCTTTACTCCCTCTTGTCCTGAAGACTATGCTGAATATCAGGACTCCTGGCTAAATATGTTAGGAAGTAAATCTAACTTGCAAATATGCAGACCGTATCTGGCCATACCCTGCAACCTAATTGTTCTCTGTATATGAGATATTTAGATAAGGAATTGGGCTGGATAGAAAAAATCACAGAGCAGAGTAGTAGCCCTTGCCTCTCCTGCTCTTTTCCTCATAGTTCTCTGTACCAGGTAACAGAAGGAGGAGCGAGCTGTCAACCGGTCCAGAGCAAAGAAGCATAAACTCATCATCACCAAGGTTAAGGAAAAATAATACTCATGTTTAAAAAAATTACTTTCAGGTTAACATACAAAGCAATAATATTCTGACACCTATTAATATGGCAAGGCAGACTTTGTTCAACATTGTGAGAAATGGGCAAATTACTACAATAAGAAAGACAGTGCTCAACCTGCTACAGTAAGAGAAGACAGCAGAGCAAAGGTCTGAATAAGCAAGGGAAAGTGGGGATTGATAGACAAGGCATGGGATAGAAGATGAGTAAACAGAAACCTAGACAGAGCAGATGGTCAAGTGTTGGCAGATCATATTAACCCCACTGAGGCTAATGGACCGCTTGATGGAAGGAGGTCTCTGTGATGAGGTGTCACCCACCAGTAGTAAAGACTGAGCAACTCGGAGAGCCAGGGTCATGAAACATCAAGAGTAGGGCTTCTCTCAGCACCTTCCCTAAATGTGGACCACATTGGCCTACCAAGTCTGGGGGCCAAGGTTGAACCCTCACTGAGAAGGGCTAATGGAGGAGCCTGGCTAAAGTTTCGTCAAGGAGAAGCAGCGGGCACAGGTTTAGTAACAGGTGCAGTGAGTACACTGAGTGACCTTGTGAAGACTCGGCTGTGACACTAAGTGGGAGATAAACACACAGAAAACAGGGTGTGAACTCTGCTTCAGCTCAACTAAGCGGGGCTCCCGTGGGCTCGCAGAGATGAAACTGGCAAGCATGAGGCTTGCGTGGGTCTATTCCAGGTCTTCTGCACGTAAGTTATCGCTGTTGTTAGCGTGGTGGTTTTATGGGATGCCTAATCGTGGGAGTGGCTGTGTCTCTGACTCTTTTGCCTGCTCTTGAGGCTCTTTTGTTCCTGTTGGGTTGCCTTGTCCAGCCTTGATAGGAGCGCTTTTGTCTTGTCTTGGTGTATCTTGTTTTTTCCTGTTTGGCTATTGTCTTTTGGAGGCCCGCCCTTTTCGGAAAAGGAAATGGAGGGAGAGTAGATATTAGGGAGAGGGGAGGTGGGGGGCTAGGAGGAGTGGAGGGACAGAAAACTGTAGTTGGGATGTATTATATGAGAAAAGAATCTATTTTCAATTAAAAAAATTTTTAAAGAAAAGAAAAAATGGCAAACACCCCTGGAAACTGCTTCTCCCATAACCTGAGTAGGGAGGGTTAGGAATTGTGAGTGGAAATGACAGAGACAGATTTGCCTTTTAGATGGTGTGTGTGAATTCTAAGTTCCTTCTGTACAGAGACTGTCTTTTTTTTATTTTCAATTTTCATAGATCAATTTCTATTAAATGCCTGGAAAAATGGAGAGTCTCGAGGGTATGTACCAATTGTTACCTATGACTCAATGTTCTTTGGAACAACCGAACAACTATTCTACTAGATTATACATAGAATCTTAATCAAGAACCCTGTCTTATCCACAGGTGTCCTGGATCCATGGCAGCTAATTACATTTTTTTAAAGGGCATATGGACCATGACCTTGACCAGACATACATACAGAGAGAATGAAAATGAGAAAACATTTTGTTATTAATGGTAGAGAAAACGATGGGTTTGGTTTTTGATGTTGTTTATGGGGGTAATCAAACTACCTAAAATGTGCCTTGATTCCAGATATGCAGTTTAAAATTATTTCAAAGAACTCCTTTGTGACATTAGATTTTGTAAGTAATTCTTGTATCAGAGATTATGGACATATTGACAGAACATGGCAATATCAAATGTTTCGAAAGTAACTTCATAGTGACTGGAGAGACTCCCTTGTGGACCGGCATGGCAGTGAGTCTTATCTGGAAGCAGTGGTTCTTAACCTATGGGTTGAGACCCATTGGGATCTTGTATCAGATGTCCTGTATATCAGATATTTATATTACAATGACAGTTATGAAGTTGCAACCAAACAATCTTATAGCTGTGGTCACCACAACATGAAGAACTGTATTAAGGGATCGCAGCATTAGGAAGGTTGAGAACCACTTATGAAGGATAGAATGCCAGAAACAAGAGAGAAGGCATCCAGAAATAGTCTGTCCCCAGGGTGCTTCCCACACCTGCTTTCCCATTAGGTCTCATCTACATCTTCCCCAGAGACCAGTAGTGGACCTGGGTTAAATACAGGAACAAATAGGCCCAAGTCAAATCACTCCATCCCTGCCTGAATGCAGAACGCGTTCAATCTAATGTCAAAAGTTCCTTGAACCTTCAGTGTTGCTCCTGAGACTCAGTCTCTAACCTGTGAGCCCCTGCAATGAAAAACATCGTATATTCGTGATAACTGACACAACAAAACAAATATTCCCGTTCAAAAAGAGAATGATAGGAGGGTAACAAGGAGAGACTTGACCAAGCAAGATTGATAGCCAGCTGGGTAAACCCTGAACTGGGCAGCTTCATCTCCGGAACCAGGACACATGGTGACATCATTTGATCCTTAGCAGGCTTTGCTATCTCTGTTGTATGGCAGTAACATGTATAACAACCATGGCCTCTCTCAGGGCTGCTGCACTAGGTGCCTATAGCTCTCCTATGCAAAGGTACCATGTTTCAGGAATCTCTAACACACTGCGGCCTCTGCTGAGCTTGGGTTTCACCTTCACAGCTGTATTCCGTAAGCTCGGGAGCCTCTCTTCAGGCCATCTGAACTTGCCTAGCCCCCCGTGCTTTACTCTGGAAATGAGGTGAACCTCTACAGCTTCCTAATTCTTGCAGTTCATGTGCCTCCAGAGCAGCACTACATGGGCATTGATGTCGACTGCTAAGTTGAGAAATACCCGGGCTGCATTAGACCATGGCTGTGGCAGCTTCCAAATACCTTATAGCTGAGCTAGGGAGACATTTTCTTCTGCAGCTCCCAGGAGGGCATGTCTCTTTATTTTTAGGCACTCTTTTAAAAGAAAGTATTAGTCTTACTTGTATTTTCACACCTTGGGGCCTTGAATGGCCAGCCCCCAGTACACATTTTGCACTGCACCCATTCAAAGTGTGCAACTGCTTTTGATTGATTTCAGCCTCTTCATCTGTAGGTGAAAGACACCCAACCTCCCACACTGCACACCTGTCACATCTTTCTCTACCACTTCTCTTTTTCCTTTCTACATTTCTTACCACGAGCCTGGCCGAAAGCAGCAAGTGACAACCAAGTAACACCATGAATGTTAGGTTCTCCTGAAATTTTCCTTCACCAATTTATCTTATCACTACTTTGGAATTAAGTTCATGTAAAATTTCAGTACATGAGTGGTATTTAGCCATGTTCTTTGCCAGAATGTAACATGAACAGATTCGAGCCCATTTTTTTTCAAGTATAGTTCTTGTTATTGGAAAATTCATAAGTGTGGTCCTTATTATCCTGATTTCTATACGCTTTTTGGTTTCCCAAGACTCTACCGCACTGGCTCATTAAGTTCTTCTTACTGTTCCAGGGCTTCTCTGTTTCCAAGTTCCAATTTCTTCCAAATTCCTCCTAAAAACCACTTCCGAAACCTTAGGCTCCGGAAATGATCAGATCTGCCAGAGCAACCACACCGCTTCTTGTCAACACATGTTTGTGTTGTATGCCCTCCTCACTGATGTTAAAGCACAGCAGACAAAGTGAGCTTAGGAAAGGATAGGTTTCTTTGGCTTCTGGATTCCGAAGGAACAGTTCATCGTGGTGGGGAAGGCATGGCCACTGGAGTGGCTCTATCTACAGTGGTCGGCAACCAGAATAAGCTGATTATAGTCTACAGACTTCCAGATGTAAGTCAGTAAGAGATAAGACAGCACTAAAGGCCTGCCACCAGTGACTTATCTTCTCCTGCAAGGTTCCTGCCTAAGGTTTCTGCACCCTACCATTGTGGATAATGCTGCAATGGACATAGGATTATAGGGTTATATAATTTTTGTTTTATTTCCTTTAGACACATATTGTTTCTGTTGCTTCTTACAGACTACTGCAAACCCTTAGCAACACAGTCTTCCTCCTTTCACAGTTCAGTCTCTTCAACCCTGCCTTCTGCCTCAGTTCATCATCCCTGTACCTCTGTCAGATGACTTTCTTAGGAAACAAGCTAAGATTCAAGTAACCGAATCAGGATTCAAGTCACTGACTTGTCCCTAGGACTACTGAGAGGCCTAGGTGGGTAAAGCGATTATTGAATAGGCCTTACTGAGTTTCAACATTGGAACCCATGTAAAGGTGGAAGAAGGAACCTGACTCCTAGAAGTCATTCTTTGACTTCTATATGCGTGATGAACTTGCGCGCGCGCGCGCGCACACACACACACACACACACACACACACACACACGCACACACACACACACACGCACAAACATGCACACAAACGACGAAAACCAATGTCCCATGTCCTATGGTCTAGAATCTTAAAAAATGACTTGGGTCTATATTTTGTACGTTTGTGAGTGTGAGTGTAAATGTGTGTACATTTAAAAGTGTATGCTGTGTAAAACAATGAGCGAGGGTGTGTACTCAGTGTGTGAGTATATGCATCTGTTTGTGTGCATGTATGTGAGGGTGACACACTACTTTGAGTGCATTTGAGTATGCTGGAGTGTGTATGTAGGTGTGAGTACAAAGCAGTGAACATAAATGTGACTGTGAGTATATTAGCTAGTGAATGTGAAAGTGTGGTGGTGTGGGAAAAAGAATGTTAGAGTACATGAGGGAATATGTGGATATTTGTAGATGCGTGTGTGTAAGTGGTTTAGTAAGATCCCCTGATATTTCTTGATCCAAAATAATAGTCTCATCTCCCTTTTTTATACCAAAATTTTAGTACACATTTCCTTTCTGTTAGCTTGTTTTAACCCTACTGAAATTTACTTTTGTTAATGACGTAAGGCAAGAATCTAACATAATTCTTCCTTAGCAGTCACAACAGCACAGTCATTAAATATTCCATTTTTTGTTACTGAATTACCAACTGAAATATTATAAATACGTGTTCAAATCTACCAGGTATATTTACATGCACTCATCAGGTGCTTTAAGTTAACCTAAGTGAGGTGCTGCACAGAGTTTATTTGCTTCATTAAATGCCGTAGGAAAAGGAAGATCATCCTAACTAAGTACATGCCAAAGCTGCTGCTGAAGGAAGTGACTGAGCTGGGAATATAATTCACACAGCAGAGTTGTGACTGACAGGTTTGCTACTCCATTAATCTCTAGGCTCGATTCCCCTTATCTGCTTGATTAAGTAGTTTCTTCCTTAATATGCATCTGCTTAAAAATGTGATTAGCCCTTGGAACCAGAAAACATTCTTTCCTTGGTCAGGGAAATTTATTTTCAAGATTTATTATATGTTTGCTATGTTTTGGCATGTTTTCCTCAGCTCCTCATTTACCACAGTCATTTTATAATATCAATTCATTATATGCCACAGAATTACCTTGTAACTGAATCTTTTTTGTCATTTGGATAACCCAGCTTCTAATCGGGTCATGGCTCTTGCTTTCAAATTAATTTCTTTAATGGCAATGAGAAGTGAATGACTGTATTCCAAACTCATTTTTGAAGCAAAGGCTTATTAACCACACTTTGGAAGTGGCATCCCAAATCTTGTTATGTAGACAGGACCTATACAATAATATATGTTAACATTTTTTGTTATCTTGTATGTATACTTGTATATAGTAATTTTTTCCTTTACCTTGTTTTAACCCTATTGAGTTTTAGACAACACAAAACAGATCAGTTGCATATAAGAAAATAGAGCATTCAATAATCCTATTAGAATAATAGAACTTTTACAGAACCTTTTCCTGAATGATTCCTTTCTTTCTTTATTTAAATATTGCATCTTTTCATTTTCATTCTCACAAGGCTGATATTCTTTTTTTCTAAACATATATGAAATTCAATATGACTGATGGACGAAGCTGTGTCTACATGGCCCAAAATACCAGAGTGGGGATTCAAACTCACCTTCCTAACTGAACAAGCTTGTTTTGTTCTCACTTGACTGTAATCCCAGGTCACGGGTTTGCAGTTATTACTTCTCACCAAAATATAGGTAACATACTAATGTGTAAAGAACAGAAAATGAAGTGTGGGGCCCCGTTCATCAAGTCTTTGGTTGTTTTCCCTCGTACAGTAGGCTGGAGCTAAAACAAATCATTTCTAGTTTGAGATTGGGTCATTTTTCAACAGCTGTTAGAGTTTTATTTTCCTACCTCCCTATGCTCCCATGTAATAAATGAGTTAGATTAGAAAAATGAAAGCATTGGAGAAAAACACACAGATCTATTTCTGACATTATCTCCCAAGAACAATTGTTTCTACCTCTGCGCACACTATCAAAGTGAACACAAACAATGAGTCTTCTGATCATGAATATCTGTCTAGATGAAATCTAAGACCTGAAAAA
>CABHPP010142999.1:49834-70939 GCA_902168425.1 Peromyscus attwateri | reverse complement strand
CTGCATCTCAAGGGGCTGAAAACAGCTCTTATGGCCATTACAGTAGTCTAGGGGCAGGACCTGGCCACTCGTACCTTGAGGGGCTTACGATATGCCCCTTCAGCATCTGGAAGATAATGACATTTCTGAGCCTGTCACTGCGTTATGGCTAGTGTTCCTATGACCACATTAGCTTTTTCTCCCTCTGAAATCTTAACTTGTTTCTTTAAGGGACGCTTAGAATCACAGGTATCTTAGCTACTTTTCTGCTGCTGTGATAAACACCGTGGCCAAGAGCAACCAAGGGAAGAAAGGGTTTGTTTCCGTTTACAACTCTTAGATCACACTTCATCCTTGAGGAAAGATGGTATAGGAACCCAAAGCAGCAACCTAGGGGCAGGAAGTGAAGCTGAGACCCTGGAGGAATGCCACTGAGTGGCTGTATCAATTTGACAAAAGACTAACTAGCACAAAGGATCCTACCTGGATAAGAGCCCAGTTAATTACAGATCATGATCCTTTAATTTAATCACATCTGTAAGTCCCTATCATTGAAGGGACACTAGCCTACTCGACCATGTGGTTCTGGCAAGCCTCACCCTTCTCCCTGATTCCCTCTGCCTTGCTAAAAATCATTAGTTTACATTCCTAAAACTAGCCACCAATGTCTATTCCCTTATTTGGCCACTTCCTCTTCTTTCCGGTTATCAAAGTATTGAAGTTCAGCAATCAAAAGCTCCCTTTGGCTCACCTAACTAACATGCTCAATTAAATACCTCATCCTAACATGGGGTTTCCTATTTTACCTTTATAAACCACCATTTTCCTATGTGCCACATCTGTCTTCCCTCTATCCAGAGGCAGTTCTTTGCCCTACCCCCAGGACAAATACCCTACCCCTTTCCCGTTGTTCCCTTCCCCATCTCCCTCATCGTCTATCTCCTGTCTTTGTCTCTTATTCTCTGTGCTCTGTCCCTCTAGGGAAAATAAATCTCCTTTGTGCTGAGAATTTGGTCTTGGGGGTCCTGAGCTGATACTTTTCCTTTCAACCATCAGATAAATTTATATTGATAGGCTCTAGGGTTCACCGTGTGACCCTGTTGGAACCATTATCCAGCCAAGCACCAGTTGTAAAGGCGGAAGAGAGTGGCACTGTTTGTGGTGCTGCTGTGTTTTGACCTTCATTTCTAGTTGTTCCTAACATGTTTGCACCACTGCACATAGATAGGGCTGCTTGATAAAGAGAGAAGTCTACTGGGGATGTTGAGCTGTTGGCCCTTATGTGACTTCCTGGGGACATGAACAAATACCTGCTCACTCCAGATAGAGTACCATCAACAGACCAAAGTAATGATTGCATAAAGGTGCAACTCGGCAAACAATGAGTTCATTGGTCTTACTCATAGTGTGTGTGAGGGGTTGCCTGGAGGACCATTGGTGACACAAAGGTACTGCATCACCATAATGCATGGGTGAGGAGCCACTGCAGCTGCATCCCTGGAGCTCCTTGCAGAATTGCAGGCAGCTTGGCTGGCCAGAGTCTCTTCTCTCTGGCTGCTGCTGCTGTTTAACTCCTTGGGTGGAGTCTTACGAATCTTGTAAATTTCAGGAGCTTCTTGAGACTTGTAAGTTTTGTTTATTTAATGAGTCTTATGTGCCTCTTCCACCTTTATGATGAACACAACAGAGCTATATGCTATTCCTGTGAGTCAACAGAAAGTTTTATTAGTTGTTTTTGAATTTAGAATTCTGTCCTATTCTCACATAGGATTTATCTATTAACTGCAATCAATGTTTCTCAACTTCACATAAATGTGTACAGCAGCCCTGTTGTGGCCAAGTCTGAGCAGAATAGTGACACATTAAAACTTTTGGGATGGTTGAGTTTTTTAAAAGAATTTATTTTTATTCTTCAAAAGTTTCATACACTTGTATGATGTATATTGATCACATCCACCTCCCACCTCCCTCTTACCACCCCCATCCTCACCCCAACTCCCTCCAAACTTCATGTCCTCTTTTTATTGTATTTTATTTTTGTTTTTAATAACACCCTGGGTCCAGTTAGTGCTGCCCACATGCAAATGGGTGTGTGCCATCCACTGAGACATGGGCATCCTACCAGTGGCCACATCCCTAGGTCAGTGACTCTCCTTCCCATGGCATACATCAACTTCCAGTAGATCCTCCAATAGGTGTGGGACCTTGGAAGCTCCTCGGGCAACCGTGAGGGGGATTTGAGTACTTTGATCTTGCCTAGATAGCCACAGCTCTTTGTGAGTTGGTCTGTGGTAATACTGAGCACAGTGCATTTGTGCTAAGGGGACATTTGAATAGACTTGGATCATGAAGGAGAAGAAACAAATTAGGGCAGAGGTGACAGTTAAGTGCAAGGTATGTCATATTGCTTTGTTTTTAAAAATCAAATTAAATCTGAGTCCATGTTCATACAGGTAGGTAAGATAGATACCCAATATCAGCCAGGAACTGGAAGCTCTTACTGGCTCTAGAGTTAATAAATCCTTGAAAAATAAGTCAGGCCAGAAACCTGGGAAGGAGTTTGGTCTTTGCTGAGACCGCTGGTCAGACAATGCTCAATGTTTTTGAGCCCATGTGGACCTTAAAAGTGGGTTCCCTTCAAATCCTCTGTAAAATGAATACACGACTTCTTTTACAGTGCAATTTATACATGATGATGACGTCTTCAGAGCAGCATCAATGATTGTGTGGTGCTTTTACTGGAAGAAGCTGAAAGAGTAGCTGTTCCTAATGGTATGCCATTTAAAATGTGTCTAACGCTCTTGACTTGAGCCTGGTACGTCTACTTTAGTGGATAGGTTACAGTATATACTTTCAAATATTATAGCTTAATTACAAATAACTTTGGGAGCTCATGAATAGGTTCACCAGATTTTATTTACTTATTCATTTATCTAATTTTAAATTGTCATTTATATAAGCCAACTGAATTCATTTACCCTTCTGAGCATTCACAGTATATATGATTTCTGTGTCTTATTTAGGAGTGTTGATTATACACATGCTGTATTTCCTTTGACCAAATGACAGATTTTTTTTTTAACATTTTAATTCTGTTTCTGTGTTTTCAGACATGGCTTTGTTTCCTTTGAGTGCCTCTAATATAACCCTGCTGTGTATGAGTTACAGTGTGGTTCTAACAGCTGGCTGACAACCTGTATTTTCTGATCTTCCCCGAGTCCCTCTGTATCTTTCTGAAATTTTTGTTTCAGAGGTGCTGTAATTTTGAAAGTTCATTTCACTTAGGAAGTATTATTTTATGGGTGCCAGGTTTGTGTGCTGTTTCTGCTTGTTTGTGTTGTAGTCTTCTGTATTTTTTTTTTTTCATTGTTGGGGGTGGTGGTGGCCTCCTCTGTGACGTGTTCTTTTCTTTAGGTTTTTAAAAAAATAATTTCCTTTGAAAAGCATATTCAATTGTTCCTCAGCTTTAGCACTGTTGCCATTTTATTTTATTCCTATTTAATTTTCAGATAGCATCCCTTATATTCCACGCAGGCCTCAAACTCTGCTATGTACCCAAGGATAGCCCAGAACTTCTGATCTTCCTGCCTTCACTTCCTCCATGCTGGGGGGAACAGGTGTGCACTGCCACGCCTGGTTTTATGTTGGGGATCAACCGTAGGACTCCATGCATGCTAGGTAAGCTCTCTGTGGACTGGGGCCACATCCAGCGCCCTAGACTTTATTCATTTATTTGAAAACCTACGAGGACTTTATTTTTTTCCTATTTGAGTTCTCAAAAATGTGTCTCAGCCAGGTATGTTCTTTAGTAAGGTTTAGCTGTGTTCACTTCCGCTCTGTTCTGAGACTTTCCCATAAGAACATTCACTCTAATCTGACAGAGATGACGTGGCTGGGGCCATGGTGGGCAGCAACCCTTTCAGACTCCTTGACCTGTTTTTATACTCTCACACTTCTGCAGAGGGGGCTGCCGCAGGCTTACTGGAGTCTTTCCCTGGATCTTTGCTCTCTACATTTTTCTGGAATCATGTGTTCAAGGTGATCTCTATTTTGCTCCTGCTGTTCCCGATTGCTGACTTTCCTTCTTGTGCTTTTCGGCAGCATCTTCAATAGTGTTGTTTTGCTGGGGCTGGTGGTTGTCCTCAGATCTGCTCCTGAGTTCCTTAGTCGGTCCTGCTTGATGTGCTCACCTCTCTATTTGTTTCTTGGATACTCAACGGTTTTTTTTTTTTTTTTTTTTTTTTTTTTTTTGTCTCTCTGGGCTTTGTGTTTCTTCCCCTAACATTCTGACTTTGTTTCATTGCTAGAGGCTTTTTTTTTTTTTTCCAATCAGGTCTCCCATCCTTTTATTACAAGGTTCTGCTTTGGCAAGCCAGCAGTCAAGAGGAAGCACCGGAGACTCCTCTAAACAGTTTTGAGTTATGGAGCCTCTTTCGGCTGGTGTATGCCCACCATCTTGATCCATCTTCTTGTCCCCTGGAAGGTGACAGTCTGCAGCAACATTAGATGCTTTGTCCAGATCAATACTTTTCCACTGCCCAGAACTTGAGGGTGGCTGTTCTCTGCAAAGAAGTGGGCCATGAGCCCAAGCACCAATCCCAGGTTGTTTTTTAATTAGTGCCTTGAGAATTTCATACAACATATTTTGATCATATTCATCCCTCACTATCCCCCCACAACATCTCCCAGACCTGTGTCTCCCAGTGTGGGGCCATCCACTGCTGCATGTTTGACCTACCAAGAAATTCAAACTCAAACCCAAATGGGGTATTTCCATTACATCTCCTTCCAAGGCTTAGAGATCATCACGGAATCAGGGGCAGAAAGGTCATAAGAACCAGAGGTCAGAGAAGACAGAAGGAAACAATGTCTTCTGCATATGACAAGACCATTGCATTCGTGAACTCCAAGCAGCTGGGGTTGGCTTCATAAGATCACAGCAATCAACATGCTAACATGGGGTGGGAAGGAGTTGGTGAGCCCCCTTCCTTAACTGATGAGCCATGGACACTTGATGACTTCTGGGGAAATGAGTCAGTTTGCATTTCCTGTACTTAGGGTCCAGGGCTTATCTGGCATTTACTATTGTCCACTGGAAAGAGAGGCTGATTAAGGTGGAGAGTAGCATTTTTTTCTATGAGTATAAGCATAAATATTTAGAAAATGGCTTGACACTCTATCAATTTAGCTGAACAGTAGTGCTCAGTTCCCTCCTGTGGTCTACCCCCCCCCCCACCATGGGTTTTTAGAAATCTGGTTCACAGTATGTGTTCTTTTCTGTGGAGCAGGCCTCAAATCCAAGCAGAGGATATTTGGTTATACCCATAACACTGGCGCCACTATTACACAAGCAGGCACCTCTTACCTGGCAAGTGGTTATCACAGTTTCTAGGTTCTCAGTTTTCATAGCTGTGTGAGACCTTTGACCTTTTATTTCCCAGCAGCCTTTGTACCTCCTTTTGCAATTATGAATGCTATCTGGCAGGAAAGAAGCTATACCAATCAAGGTGTGACAAGACCTTAAGGAATAGGGTCTTATCATGTAGCTCTGATGGGCAACCAAGAGGAATGACAGGAACTTAGACTGTTTTGGAGGCTCCTGGGGCCTTCCTGACCAAATAGTCATAAGAAAATATTCCACCCCTGACTGTGGGATTTCCAGGAGCAACTTCATAAATATAAAAAGAAATAATTTGAAAGGAGATATCCTGTAACCCCAGGTTTTTGTAACTATCTTTGTTTATGTCTGAAGGTGATTTTTTTCTATTATTTACCCTTGATGCACATGAGAACCAGTCATTTGACAGATAATACAGAGGAGGGTTAATAGGAGTGCAACAGACAGTTTGAACTTTACACTATTGCTTTTGAACATATTTGCACTAAAATTATACAGTAGAGATAGGAACCAACTCTGAGTTAGGAGATCTCTCTGGCTTACAGGAAGTCACAGTATGTGTATTCCTCCCTCCCTCCCTCCCTCCCTCCCTCCCTCCCTCTTTTCCTCCCTTTCTCCCTCCCTCTCTTCCTCCTTCCCTCCCTTCTTTCCTTCTTTTCCTTTTTTTTGGGGGGGGGGGTAGAGTTTCCCTTGCTTCTCTGCAAACGTACTTCTTAACTGGTACACGGCAGTATCACTGCCATCCCATTTCGCCCACAGCATCTTTCTTGAAGGTGACCACTATGCATGTCCTTACTTAGCTTGGCAACACCTACCACTCTGCTATGTGATGGGGCTGACTGAGCTTTCTACAGCCTCTCTGTTAAGGGCCAGTCGGGCACTCAAGTGAAAGGTGGATATTTTTGTCACAGTACGTCCTGCCTGCACAGAGGCATGTCTCACTCTTCTCAGGTCCTGCAGAGGCCGTGTGTCTCCCACAGAGCTCTCTTGGCCTTGCACGGTTTCCCCTGCACTCGCCAGCACTTGCGGTTTTGTGCTGAGGTGGTTTCTTCCTATGCTGAGGTTGTTTTGTAGCGTATTAATTATCTCTTGTTAAGTAACAAAGTACTCCCCAGCCTGCTGAGCTAGCCATAATTTAGCTAATTCTTTGATTATGCTGGTGGATGGGGCAGCTCTGCTGGTCCTCTGGGCTGTTACATGGCTGAAATCAGCTGAGAAGGCTGAGGCAGGTGTGTCATGGCATCTTTATTTATGTTGCTGTTCATCCTGGGTGCCTTCTTGGAATAATATTCCCAGCATTCCAAGAAGGTGAAAACCCATAAGGCCTCTGCTGGCTGAGGCTAGATAGGCACACAGCATCAATTCTGCAGCATTTTGCTGTTCAGAGCAAGGTTGACTGCTGTGGAACAATCTTTTTGTACACCGTGAATATGTATTACTCTTATTGGTTAATAAAGAGTGGACTGGACAATAGCTAGGCAGGAAAAGGTTAGGTAGGACTTGCAGACAAAAAAAGAGGGCAGAGTCGCCAGGAGACTCAGAAAGAAGCAAGATGGACATGCTGTGCTGAAAAAAGGTATAGCCATGTGGTGGAGCCTAGATAAGAAATATGGGTTAATTTAAGTTGTAAGAGCTAGTTAGTAACAAGCCTAAGCTATCAGCCAAGTATTTATAACTAATAATAAGTCTCTATGTGGTTATTCAGGAGCTGGCTGGTGGTCCAGTTTTAAGGAATGGCAAAGTCACATCATCTGAAGGTGTTCATCTAGCGGTGGAAGGAACTGTGCATTTGTTTTGTCTGTCACACTTTGGTTTATCTGTTATGCTTCTTAATCTTGTTTTATTTTGTCTACCATAAAAAAAGGAAAGAAAATTTACTTAGCTGCCCTTAAACAAGGGGTTAACTAGGCTGAATGCCAGTAGTGATACACACACTCATGCTGATTAAAAACATAACACCGCTTACCTTTTACATCTTAAAGCCTGTACGATAGAACTCAGGTAGTGACTCTATTGTGTGTGGAAAACGGCTCAAGCCTCAGTGTCGGGATGCTGAGGCCTAATGTGGGAAGTCACTGCATTAGTATGGTAGGAGATGTTGGAATTTGCACTAGAGGTCAGGAAGTCTCACCTGTTCTGATCCTAGCTTTGGAATGGGAAAAAAATACTCCCCTCAGCCTCTCTCTAAGTTGCAGTGGCTCTTAAACTGTAAGCTTATAGAAGGGTTATCAGAGGATTTTGTAGAAATGTACATCCCTGGTCTGTGTCTTCAGGAAATTCTTACTTAGAGGTGTAAGAGAAGACTTAAGAATCTGATTTTGAGGGACTTTATTGTGGGTGGTCGATAGACCACCCACCTGCCCTATCTGGAAACATCAAACCTGCTCATCTTCCCAAAACTCTATGGATGATGAGATGCATATTTAAAGTACTCATTGAGCAACCATGAGCTGTCTAATTACCTGCACCATTTAGAATGTCCTTGAGAATAAGCCTTCTAGTGTTGATCCAATGCTTCTGCATCTGTCATTATGTAAATAACAGATACACTAGTTTCTCCTGAACACCATTAAAATCTGTTGATTAAGAAGTATTACCTGGGGTCTGGGGAGATGGCTCAGTGATTAAGAGCATTTGCTGCTTTTGTAAAGGACCTGGTTTCCATTCCCAGAACACAAATGGTGGCTCACAACCATCTGGAACTCCAGCTCCAGGGATCAGAAGTCCCCTTCAGGTCTCTGCAGGCAACAGGCATTCATGTGGTACATATACACATATACAGGCAAACCACTCATACACAGAAGATAAAAATAAATAAACCTTTTACAAAGTAGTACATTTGTATGATTCCTTTCTGTGGATCATACTTTTTTCCTGTTATGAAAGGTATAAATGAATTAATATCATAATTAATACACGGTTCTATGTTTAGTAAGCTGGAAACCTGCACCTTCCACACTCTAATATCTTCTTGGGAAACTTTTTTCACTCAAATGTCACCCATCTGTTTCAGAGGTCTAAGCAATGAACTGAAAATTATAAAGACCAAACCTGAGTAAATTCAGGGCTGGGACTGTCACAGAAATTCATTTTTAATATCAGAAAAGAGAGTTCAACAATTTACTAATAAATGGTCCACGATCAATGTCACCAGCACATGACAATGTAATAGACAAGCTTGAAATGCAGACATAACATTTATTAATAAGCCGCTTGTAGAGTTTTGTTAGTATTCTGTTACTGCTTTTCTCAGTCTTTGTGGGTCACATTGTGACATGTGCGTCATATGAGAAAAGACTGCAGGCTGCGTTTGGCCCTATTTATGATAAAAAAAAGTACACATCAAACTACAAACAAGGTTCATTGTAGAGTTTAAAGGTGTTAGCAATTTAGTTGATAACTTTATTTTTGTTAGGACAACTCTCTGCTTGACCACTTGATGGCAGCATGTACTATGTGCTAGAACTGAACTGCTTTTTTTTTTTTTCTTTCTCCCCCCCCAACCCCTTTTTCTTTCCTTTATGTTGTTCAGCCTCGTTTAACATTGGTGGTGGAAAAGATTGATAGCAATGCAAATGTATTTATAACCACGAGAGATAGTCCCCTTCCACCCCAATTAGCCTTTGCATTGATTTACTGAGGAAAAACATCTATTACTGAAAAAGTCTTACAGATTAGTGTTGCATTATTTCGTAACAGTTGAAATATCTGCAGGAGAAGTGATCTCACAGATCTCACTTTAATCTAACCAAAACGTACTTTCCCAATAATTAAAAAAAAAAATAAAGAGATCCATCATTGAGAATGCTGCTCTAGTTAAGACTTCTGCCCCACAATGTTTCCCCTTAAAGCCACATACTCAGTTATTTGAATACATTCTTAATAATGAGCTTGTGACATATTTTAGATCTTTAAAAAGAGATTTATTCATGAGCTGTTGCTTGCATAAAGCCATTGATCTACCAAGAAAAAAAGAGAAAGAAAGAAAGAAAAGAAAATCTCATTTCTCAACTTCTTTGTGAGAATATAATTATGATCTGAACTGAAGTCTTTTTATTTTTTAATATAAAAAAAGCTTCTGCCTTTTGAAATACTCTTTTGTACCCCCAAAAGAATGGAGCTGAGGCTGAGACGCTTCCTGGAGAGAAAGACCTGCCAGTAGAATTCCATAAACATGCCGGCAACGCCTTTCTAAGGGAAGGTTCACGAGAACTCCCATTTGAGATTTACATGGAGCAAATTGGGAAAGATTTACAAGGCAGTTACCATTTAGTGCTTTTGGCTTGAAAGAAGAGAATAGGGTTTTGTTTGTTTTTTAACCAGCCTCTGTTCTCTCCTGGCCCCTATTTCTCTTAAAAAATAATGGCATTTGGAAAAGTTTGGTGGCTTTCTGCTTTTTGAGCTGTTAGGGAAGAAGATTCCGGTAATTATAATTCATTACCATTTGAATTTATATGTTGGGGCTAGGTGAAGGTACTCAGCAGTGCGGTTGTAAAGGAAGCTCTGCTGGGGCCACCAGGGCTGCATAAATGGCAGGAAAGTAACATGGGAAGCCTCAGACAGCAAGCTTATATAAATACCTTCCAGGCTGTATATAAATATTCTGGGGCAGGAGACTCCAGTGCTGCTGTCTGTCAGGCTCAGCTCTGTTTTTCCTGAGCTTTGTATATATTTACTTACACACAATTGTACATTTCCTTCTGTTTATATATACTTGGGTATTCTGGGCCTGTGTGAGGGAGACTTATGTTCCACATATATTCTTCCTATAGCTCATCTCATGCTAGCTTTAAAAATGTCTTTATAACAAAAGTAATTCAAGATTACTATAGAAACCTTAGAGAATATGAATACAGGATTTGAAAACACCAGAGGATAATATGTTATTATGCTGTTACTTGAGTGTTATAGGCTTCTGGTTACATGAATGTGTTAATATATACATAAATACAAATGTATATTCATTGGATCATATATTAGTAGTGTATAAGTGTTCCCAATCCACATGAGCACAATTTCTATTGCTATACAATCTACCTATATTTCTTTTCTAACACAACAAACTTTCATTATCTCTTATTATGTGGGCTATTACATGCTTTGATCCCCTAGATAACAAACCTTAAAATGATGCTGCTAGCGTCAACCACTGGCCTGATTGCATGCACATAGATATTTATGCAGAGGACCCGACTCCAGATGGCCTGACGACAAGAGGGAATATTTTCAAACTTGTATAGGAAGTTTAAATCTTGATTTGACAGGCGTAATTGTTGATATGTTCAGTCTCACGTGAAATCAATATGGAAAAGAAAAGAAATAACAGCCTTGACAGGTCTTCCAATCAGGAGCAGTGACTGTCTGTGAAGTCCTGTTAAAGTCAGCAATGTAGGAAGGGAAAGCTTACATGACGCTGCATAGAGGGGCTGGCCCCCTGTGTGGAGGTCTTTGTTTCCAACTTCCTTGGCACTCTGGAATATCAAGTGTCGATAGCAAAGTCCTCATCACTGGTGATGAAAGAGACTAAGAATTTATACAAATGCCAACTGCAAAGTAGAAGCAAAGCGGAAGAGTCGACTGACCCAGAGCTTTCACTAGCTACTCAGGTGTGTGGGTATGTGCATGGGTGTGCACAGGCATGTGCCTTCATGAATCCTGGTATTGCTGGGTAGCATAGTGCAGTCAAAGCCTGGGTCCGGGAACTTGATTCTCTATCCTGGACCTCCTGATGTGGGGCACTTCATCTTACTGTAGCAAAGCTGACTCCATCATGCTCATCTGGGTCTCATTTCAGGCAGAACAAAAAGTCTCAGAAAAGAGAAGGAAGCAAAGATTTGTTAGTGGTTTGATCCAGTGTTAGGCGAAGAGGAAAATGTTGAAATGATTAAGGGGTTCCTACCTACCATAATCTTTTGGAACTATCCTTAAATTCTGAAGCAACTTTAAGGTCAATTAAATTCTACAGCCTGAAGAACCTCCTTACGCTTTGGAACAACCGAGAGCGGTGCCGGATTTGTGATTTGTTTGTCTGTTCCATGTGTCCTTTTACCATTTGCACAGGTCCCATCCCCTGTCACATTTTTATTTGTTCAATAAAAAATTACATAGAAAGCTGAAATTGACATTGATTTTTAATTTATACAGAAGTTATTACAAATATTTATCAGTGTCAATTAAAACAGTTGCATTGCTTACAACATATAGGAAATCAAATTCCATAATTGCATTTCACACATGGGGAACAGTGCTGGCTTCGGGGTTTAAAGGCCACTTATGATTAAGCTCTGGGTTTAAATGAAATTGTGCTCCATTCTTTTCCTCTTCTCCAAGACTGCAAATGTGATGGACAGGAAACACCGACATGAGGTTAGTATTAATTAGTCACACAAATGCAATGCCCATTTTTGTTTGTTTCCTGTGGTGGTTTGAAAGAAAATGGCCCCCATAGGGAGTGGCACTATTAGGAGGTGTGCTTTGTTGGAATAGGTGTGGCCTTGTTGAAGGATGTGTATCACTGTGGGGGTGGGCTTTGAGGTCTCCTGTGCTCAAGCTATACCCATTGAGACAGTTCACTTCCTGTCACCTGAAGATCAAGATGCAGACCTCTCAGCTCCTTCTCCAGCACCATGTCTGCCTGCATGGCACCATGATGATAACGGACTAAACCTTTGAAACTGTAAGCCACTCCAATTAAATATTTTCCTTTATAAGAGTTGCCATGGTCATGGTGTCCCTTCACAGCAACAGAAACCCTAACTAAGGCACTTCCCTTTCTACACCACATCATCTAGAATTGCCAAGATAACAGCATTTTAACACTAAATCTCCTCCTCTCCCTTGGCCTCCCCACATGTCAAAATATGGTGAGAAAAAAACTCCATTTATTAAGTACAGAGACATTCTCCGCAGACTGTGTTTTATCAATGGAAATAGGAATGGTGTTTTTGTTTTCTTAGTGCACATGAGAACATGACTTATAATGGAAAGAGCGCTCTTTGTCATCACGTGGTAGCTTCTGCAGTACACGTACTGCATTGGCAACTTTGATACTTGGAATGTTCTAGAAGTATAATAGTTTGCTTTCTATTGCTACTACAAAATGCCTGAGGTTTTGCAAAAATATGAATAAAAGAATTTGTTTAACTGATATTTTTGGAGATATGAATATTCAGATAAAGTGGTCTTATATATTTAAGGCTAGAGGACCCTTAAATATACCATAACATAAGAGATGGCATTGTGGTGGCAGTGTGTGCCAGTGGAGCAGATCACACAGTGAGACAGAATGCCAGGGACATTCCTGGCCAACCTGACTATTTTTACGATGATCTCCTCTAACTAACTGGAGTTTCATGACAACCATATTAATTTCGTTTGTATGTGATCCCCCTATGGATTATATTGCCCAATGACGCCCTGCCTTTTAAAGTTTTCATCATCATGGTTACAGTGGGGATCATTAAGAACATGCTCAAACCGTATCCAAACTGTAGCAAGTGGCTTGTTTATTATAAAATGGGATGATAAAGATAATATCATCTAGGGAGCAAAGCAGACTTGTGGGTTGTTAGATAAATGAAAACATTGATCATAATAGGAAAGTGACACCATTAATCTTCAGTGCTTTCAGCAAAAATACATTCTTGTTTTGCTTTATTATATTTGAATTTTATAACTACAGAAGACATTTTTCTAAACAAAATGTCTGGAGACTGTTGACATTGTTATTTGATGTCTAAAGTCCTAAAGTAGGGAACAAGTAAGAGAATAGATTTGGAAACATTCCAGAGAGATAAACCTGTAGCAAGACTCACATAGACCAACTAGAAGCAAGAGAAAAGGAGTGAGGGGACCAAAGAATTACAAACTGTGCATGATTTAAAACAGTAATACTAGGGTTGGAGTGATGCCTCCGGGGGTAGGAGTAGAGACTGCTCTTACAGAGGACTTGGGTTTGAGTCCCAGCACCCATGTCATAGAGTGAATCACTGCCGTGTGTAACTTCAGCTTTAGGAGACCCAACACCTTCTTCTGGCTTCTGCAGGCACTGCACTCATGTGCACCGATCCACACATAAACACACATAATTAAAAAGAAAAGAAGTCTTTCAAACAGTAATACCAGTATGAAGAAATACATGGATGCAATTGGAAACATAGATGAAATAGTTGATTTTTGAAAATGTCAAAATTGGTGTTGAGAGAAAAAAATCCTTAAGATAGCGTCAGTGAAGATCAAAGACTCCCCCTTGCCTGACCCAGAATATTTGATATTAACATTTTACCAGGAATTTGAGCAATGAAATACCTCTGTATTATGTAGCTTGTTTCAGAAAACAGAAAAGTATGAGAGCCACCCAGTTCATTATCCTGATTACAAAGTCAAATGGAAAGTATAAGAAATATTATGAGCCTTTTTTACTTATAAACTAGAATCAAAATGATAAATTCTAAGTAAGATAATTTAAGAGAATTTAGCAACCTAATAAAACCAGTAATAGCTAACTAGCATTTCATATGTCTAAATATAATGAAAACCATGCTACTTCAAAATATGTTGGAAAATGAATAATGTATCTAATTTAATACATAAGTGAGCTTTAACAAAATGAAAGGAAGCCAGCAGAGAACTGGATTGGAAGTGAATATGATGTTGCAAGTCAGAGGAAAAAGCATGGGTAGATGTATGGCTTACCTAGAGAAGGTTGCTACTCTCATGATGTAGACTGTATGGTCCTGATAGCCACCCAAGATAAACCATGGGAGATGGGAAATTTGAGGACAGAGAAGGTAAAAGTAAATCTTCAATTTGCATATCCTGGGTTCACCAGCACGGAGGGACTAAGTTACCTTTATCACAGAAAGAAAAAAAAGACATTTCTCAAATAATTTGTAGCAACAATATGCCCAAACACACAAATACATTTGTAACGGACATAAAAACATCAGTCCTAATATATCTCTGCAATGCTTGATAGGAAGGTGTGTGTATAACGCACACAAATCAGGCATGTTGAGTTCTAGCTGCTAAAGTGTCTTGAAAAGAGGAGATTATAACATTCAAAATAGAAACAGACAGAAATAGTTAAGCACAGGTAAGATTCAGTGGAATTAAAGTCCTTAAATATTTCAGATATAGCTGGGCGGTGGCGGCGCACGCCTTTAATCCCAGCACTCGGGAGGCAGAGGCAGGTGGATCTCTGTGAGTTCGAGGCCAGCCTGGTCTACAGAGCGAGATTCAGGAAAGGCACAAAGCTACACAGAGAAACCCTGTCTCGAAAAACCAAAAAAAAAAAAAATTTTTTTTTCAGATATACTTTTAAAAGCAATTTAGCCTATAAAGCAATATACTTTAGATTCTTAAGGACTTAAATATCTAAAAACTGAGAAGAAAACTAAGTGATTAGGAAAACTGTACATTATAAATTAAAAATATAGTCATTAAAATTATGACATAACTGGAAGAAAATAGTAAAACACTGTAGAAGACCAGTAAGGGCCAGGAAAATTAGAAATATGAAAGATAAGCACAATGCAGTGTAAACAAAGAGAACCTAAATAAAATAAATTAGAGAGGAAGTAATAGCTACAAAATAAACATAATTAGAGACATCAAAGAGATCTAAAATGATAAAATAAATATTTTCTGGCCTCAAATTTTATAATTTTAATATGGGTAAACATAAAACTGTAAGTATACGTAAACTGTCTATATAACAAATACATTATAAAGTCAAAAAATAGAAAGTAACCTGATGTATAAAAGCAATTAAACTTTGATAAAAAATGCTACAATAATGAATATTTAAATTAAAAAGTTATAATTTCTTTCCCTAAAATCAGCATAGTTGAATCTCTATGTGGGAAGGCACCAATGAAATTGTTATTCTGATTTTAATAGCAGGAGAGTGAGAAACAGATTTTCACTTAGAGAAGTTGTGCTGGTTATCTCTACTTCTCAGCCTGGTATACAACCTGCAATCCCTTGGAAAGAGAGGGCAGTCCCTACAAGGCCCTGCCTGGAGAACCCTGTTCTGTTTCCGTATTTGTGGGGGTTGTCTTGATTGACTGAACCAGTGTGGGAAGACCCAGCCTAAAGGCGGCCAGCACTGTTTGCTGCTTCGGAGTTCTGGACTGTAAATGAGTTTAGAAAGCCAGCTGAATACTAAGCATGTACATACTCCTTTCCTTCTGCCCTTGACTGGATGTGACTAAGCGCGTCGGGGTCCCACTGACTTCCTTGAGGTGATAGAATGTAGTAGGGGACTGTGAGCTAATATAAATCCTTTCTCCCTCTAGTTGTTCTTTCCAGGGTACTTTATCCCAGCAACAGAAATGAAGAAAGGGCAGAAGCTATTCAGCAAAATATGAGTATATAACTAGTTTGGAACCTTAACAAGCTCAGGGAGGATGGCTTTGAAAGAAAATATTTTATCCAATTTAGAAATATGTACCGTGTATATTACACATATTCAGTTACAGAAACAAATAGGTAGACTAACAGAGCAACACACACACACACACACACACACACACACACACACACACACTACCTTAATAATGTTGGAAAGACACAAGTAGCAAAAGTTGGAAGGGGAAAAATAACTGCGATAGGAATGATTTATAATTGCTGATAGTTACAGTTTAGCATACAAAGTCTATAAGTGAAGTAGGAATCCTCTGTGTGCTCAATAGCTGACCATGTCAGATGTACCTAATAGAAGCTGTGATGACTTTTGAAAACATGTATAATGGAGTAACAGCCTGTGTGTATGCACACTCTGTTTCCATGCAGTCCCCCAAATGGATCTACAGAAAAGAGCCAATACTTGTCGGTGTTTCGGGTGGCTCTGACGGTTTCTGCCGACTAGCCGCTACTAACGCTCATTCACAGTTGGAAGTGGCTCTGAATCTCCAAAGCAACCCTGGACAATGAGAACAATTTGGAAGGCTCAGATGGAAGATTTAGTATTTATGTTGCTGGAGGCCTGAAATGAGCCAAGAAAGGGAACAGTTAACACCAGGAAACCTGGAGCGTCGGTAAGGTGGAGTGAATATGGGTATGCATAAGAGGCCGCCATCTTGTTTTCTCAGTTGCAATTGATGGAGGGTGGAGGACAAATTACAACTCGACCCAGGCAGTTCTAGATAAGGACAACCTTTATGTACGTGGAGGAAGGTAAACTGAGGCGAGGTTTCTATATACCTCTTGAACTGGTGAACTATCTCTTTCTCTGCAAGGCTAAAGAAGAGCTAAAACAAGACTACCAAATAACACTATTTGGTCAATAGATGGAGAACATTTGCCTAACAACAGCAGACTACGTACGGTTTTCAAGTGTTGATAAAACATATATCAGCATATGCCATATCCCGGGCTATAATACATGGGACTTCAATACAGTTAAAGAATTGAAATTTTCCAGACTGTGTTCTCTGAGTCCAGTGGAATCAAAGTGTAGATAAGTTTGTCACAAAGAAAATACTTCCAAACACTTAGAAACTGGAGGTTTTCTAAATAAGCCTTGCCCCAAAGGAGCAGTCTCAAGGGAGTCAAAGTATGCATAGAAATGAACGAAAACAGAAGCACATCTGAAGGGAGACGAGGAAGCCATAAGTGAGCAAAGTCTGGAGGCATTGTGTGATGTGGACACGGGCATGGCGTGTCAAGGATCTCAGCGCCTCACACTCATGAAGGAATGGCAAAGCCTTCTACCCAGGAATGAGGCTAAGACGGAAATGGCAACGCCCTTCCTTCTGGTCCAAGTGTGGATGTTGACAATGTGTGCAGAAAAGGTCCACAATAGCTTTCTCCCCCTGGATAGTCAATCCCTTACCGAGACCGCTTATACTGAGACTAGCTAAACTTGTCTACTTGAAACAGGTGCACCGCCGGCCGGTGGTGGCGCACGCTTTTAATCCCAGCACTCGGGAGGCCACAGAGAAACCCTGTCTCGAACAGCTGCACCCTAAACCCTGCCTTTTGTTTAAATAATCCTGCCTTCTTGTTCAGCTGGATGTGGTAAGTCCGCGTCTCAGTTCAGCTGCATATAATAGACAAACTGAGCTTTCAGTTTGCTGTGGTTTCTCCATCTGAAAGCCCAGATCACCTGATCCCAGTTTTCTGTCTGTGTGCCTTTGTCTGTCTTTCCTTCATTCTGTCACGGTCAGGTCCAAGTCCCAGGAGCTGGGCAAGGATATTTTGATATGATACATCATATCAAAATTTGGGTCCACAGTGAAATCACTATGGAAACTGACCACACTAATCCAGCTGTCATATTGTTCACCTAAGCTCTTAGAGGAAAAGCAAGAAAAAGAAGAGAGAAATCAAGCCCAAGTAAGAAGGAAGGGTGCAGCTCTGACTAGAAATCAATGATACTGCCAACAGAAAAATAATAGAGGAAAATCAATGAAATGAAGACTTACTTCTCCGGAAAGATCAATACAATGACACACTTTTAGCAAGGTTGACTGTTTTAGAGAGGGTTCTCTAGAGAAACAGAACCACTGCAATGGATATTAAGGAAGGGAAATTAAGTAATTGATTTAAAAGGATTGGCTTACACAATTACAGAAAACAATGTGAAATCTGCAGAGTAGGCTGGAAGGCTGGGACAAGGGGAAGAGTGGACTGCTGTGGTTCAAGTGTGAGGGCCGCACACTTGTAGAATTCCTCGGGCTTTGGGAGCTCATCTTTTATTCTATTTGGCCCTTGCTTGGTTGAAGAATTTGCCTCTTTTAGATTGCAGTCTGATATACTCAAAGCCCACCAATTTAAATGCTACGCACACCCGAAAACATCCCCACAAAAACTTCCAGAATAACATTTCATCCAATTTAGGGGCATTGTGAGTCAACCATGTTGACACATAAAATTAGCCACCACACTGATAAAGAAAACATTGGAGTAGACACAAATGATCATAATTGGGAATAAAAAATGTGTAGATGTCACTACCAACTCTATAGACATTAGAAAGATGACAAAGGGGATCTTAAGAAGAACTTAGTGCAAATTGGACAAAATTGATGACATGAAGTACTTTTTGGCGACCATGACTCTCCCAATGTGAAAAAAATGATTTCAGCAGTCCTGAAACTATTAAGGAAATTGAATTCATAATTGTACCCCTCCAACAAATCACTGAGGCCAGATGTTTTCACTGGTGGCTTCAGCAAACATTTAGAAAATAATTAGAAGGAATTCTCCATAATCTGCTACAGAAAACAGCAGAAGGGGAAACGTCCCAGTTCATCTTGTGAAGCTACAAAACCAGAGGCAATAAAAAGAAAAGCCACACGACAATTTCCCTCATAAATAGAGATGTGAAACTACTCAACAAAATATTAGCAATTATAATACAGCAATATACAAAAGACATTATAGCTCATAACACCTTGGCTGTATTTTAGCAGCAAGGCTAGCTTAGTATTTGAAAGCAAAATCTGCAATGTAGCATTTTATCAGATTAAAAAAAAATCACAGGATTATATTAATCAGTGTAGAAAACATTTCATAAAATCTATTTTTTATGATTAAAACTCAGAAAAATAGAAATGAGACAGCATTCTCAACTTGATGAGCATGCACAAAACCTCTGCCACAGACACTATACTTAATGTTGAAATAGTTTTGTCCTCTCAAAATCAGAAAGAAGGAAAGGGTGCCCGCTCTCAGGGTTACACAAGAGTACCCAAGTCTCAGCCAACAAAGTGAAACAACCTTAGGAGACAAAAGACTTGCGGATCAGAACAGAAGACTCTAGATTGTTCCTAGTTGCTGGGGGCATGATTGTCCATGTAGAAACTCTCAATGAATCTTCAAAAATAAAATGGGCCAAAACAGAAAACAAGTTTGGGACTCAACTGAGTTCAGCAAGGCCATAGGATACAAGATATACACTAAAAAAAATCAATTCCATTTTCATATACCATCAATGAACATGGGCACTTATATTGTATGGCTTGTAATTGCTTAAAAAATGAAATACTTCAGTGGAGATCTAAAACAATCCTGTACCAGGATTGTATGCTGGTAAGTACACAACGGTGATTCTCAAAATTAAAGGTCTTCATAAGTGGAAATGTCTGCACCTGAATTCTAAGTTTCAAAAATATTATAAAGATGTCAATTCTCTTCGACTTGATCAACAGGTTTAATGCAAATGTTATAAAAAATTATAGGAATGTATTTTTTGCAGATCCAGACAAGATAATCCTAAAATTTCTGTGTAAAAGAGAAGGATCTATGAGAGTTACAACAGTTTTGAAAAGACAACAACGAAGTCGGAATAATTTTTACAAGTTCAAGAGTGATATCCTCCTAACACCTCCCACTGGATGGTGTTCATTCACCGAGAAACAACCATGTGAACAAAGTAGAGAACTCAGAAATACACTGACATAAAAATGCTCACCTGAGTCTTGACACCAAGTCTGAAGCAATTAACCAATGTAGAGTTTTCAACAATTGATTCAGGAACAATTGCACACCTATGGGTTGAACTAACACCACAAAACCCCTCAGCCTAACACTCCCACCTCATAAAAAATAAAGTCAACCTCAGGGTTCCATGGGAAACTACATAAAACTACCCAAACTTTTAGAAGGAAATGGGAGCAAATGTTTAGGATCTGGGACCAAGCAAACATTTGCAGACTTTTCACCAAGGCTCAGTGCATTAAAGCAGTAGTGAACGGATTGGGACTCATCACTACAAAACACCTCTGTTCCGGGACAGACTCAGAGAAGAAGGCAAGCTATGGGAGCAAGAAAAACACACATATCTGACATGGGACTAGGAAAACACATAGAGATGAATCAGTAGTATCTAGCACATATAAAGAATTCTCAAAGCTCACTATTGGAAAAGCACACAATTCCTTTCACACCATGGAGAAAAGCATAAATAGATGTTTTTTACCAAAGATAGCCAGAAAATAAGCACACGAAAATTCGTCAGTATCAGCGACCAACAGGAAAACTAAAACCAAAGCTGCCATGGTACCTCATTGCTAGAGCATTGGAATGGCTTAACCAAATATGACAGCTGGGAAGGTAGAGAACGGAGTCTCTCCCCACTGCTGATAGAGAATGTGAAATGTCAGAACCTTTCTGGAAAATACTTTGACAGTTTCTTTAAAAAATTAAGTGTGTAAGCAGCATAGCAATGATGCTTTTGGAAATTCAGATGAGAAAAATGAAAACAAGTTCACGGAAAAACTTGCTTGTGACTATTTCTATTGGAAGGTCATAAACTGGAGACAAACCACGTGACTGATTTGAAAACAACAGCACTTCAGTACATCCACGCCACAAAGTTCCGTGTGCTGTAGAAGGACCTTTCACAATAACCTGGCTGTATCTCCAGAGAATGGGCTTGAGGGAGAAAGCCAACACCACAGGTAACAGGGTAGATAGATTCATGTGCATCACCTCACCAAAATGACAAATCACGGACATGTGCCGAGAGTTAGTCACAGGGGGATGCAGTTGCTGTTGTAAAAAGCAACGTGAGAGATACTTACGGTGCTACAAGCCATGACTGTATCTAAGTGAGTACTGTGATATTGTACTGTATAGTGTTATAAAATACTATAGAGGGCATAGAGGAGTGGGTAAAGAACTCATGGCTTTGCATTGAAGGCTTCGTTTTCAGTTGAGTTTTGTATATGGTGAAACATCAGTTGAGTTTTGTATATGCTGAAACATCAGTTGAGTTTTGT
>CABHPP010142999.1:36160-46579 GCA_902168425.1 Peromyscus attwateri | reverse complement strand
TTTGGTTTTTTGAGACAGGGTTTCTCTGTGTTGTTTTGGTGCCTGTCCTGGATCTTGCTCTGTAGACCAGGCTGGCCTCGAACTCATAGAGATCTGCCTGCCTCTGCCTCCTGAGTGCTGGGATTAAAGGCGTACACCACCACCGCCCAGCTACTGTTATGACTCTTCATGTAAATATCTGGTATGCAGGATATCTGATATGTGACCCTTGTAGGGGTTGAGACCCGCATGTTAAGAACTGCTGCCTTGGGGCTGGAGAGATGGCTCAATGGTTAAGAGCATAGAATGCTCTTCCAGAGAACCTGGGTTCAATTCTCAGCACTCACATGGCAGCTCACAACTGTCTGTAACTCCAAGATCTGACACCCTCACACAGACATACATGCAGGCAAAAACACCAATGTACATACATTAAGAATACATAAATTATTTAAAAAAAAACTGCTGCCTTAGGTAAATGCAGGGAGGCAAGAGAGACATGGGGAAAACAGACCTGTAGACTTACACGTTAAAACATTTGATCTGGTGAGCAGTCTAGTTTGATTTAGTATGTGTAGGTCCTAGTAGTCACCCATCCCTCTCTTGTGGACCTGTGTTAGGCTCCTAAAGGGGTGTCTGTAGAATATTTGGGTGTTATTTCTGCAGCTGGGCATAGAGAATAAGCCAGCTTCCTGTGTTAAGGGAATATAGTCTTGTAACTTTTGGCTACTTCCTGAGTCTTCTGTGCCTTTCTCCTTCCTTGAGGAAGGAGTGCATCGATTCAGAGGTAAATAGCTCCATAACAGACAAGTAGGACTCGGTTATGCACTCTGGAGTACGGCCAACTCAACTCTGCATTTTAGGCTTGTAAACTTATTATTCAAGTCCAATAGAAATAAGATTAAAATAATTAAAAGTTAAAATAATAGAAATAAAACCAATAAACAATAACAGTAAAATAAAAATATAAAAAAGTGAATATTAGCAAAGTTCCAGTGATTCTAACTTGTATGCTGGATTCCAGTTAAATATTGTTAGCAGTTCAAAGAAATATGAGAGACTTTTATATAATTATTTAATTAGTAGAAACCACCATATAACCAGCCCTAAAACTACTGGAAACAAATGAATACCTTCTTCTAAATCATAGTTTGAAATATTTGTGGCAATGTTACTAGTGGTTGGGGTCTGGGGTGGGGGTTTCCATGTTCTTGGCCTCTTATTCAAAGAGTTGAAATAAAGGCTTATACAGATTGCAAAGTAGTAAAATACTTTATTCAAAGCAAACGGTTAACATAGATCAGAAATAACTATGCTGTCAAGATTGAGAGCAGGCCACATGAATGAATGTATTCAAAAGCCCTCAAAACGGTTTGGGGCTTCTTTTAATGGGGTTCATGAAAAAGAGTAGTCTGATTGCCAAGGAACACAGTTTGGGTGGCTCTCTATTTAACTGAGAGGTGTTATATAACTATTTCCTCTATGTGCATGTCTTTCCCATAATGCATCTGATTGTAGTTATACACACATCCAGTTATGTGTGGTGATAGATTGTGTACCCTAATAAAATTTGCCTGGAAATCAGAGGACAGAACAAGCCACTAGACTGAACACAGAAGACAGGCAGTGGGAGCACACACCTTTAATCCTAGCACTTGGGAGGCAGAGATCCCTCTGGATCTCTGCGAGTTCAAAGCCACCTTGGATTACATGAGATTGATTCAGTCTAGGAGAGAGACAGAGCCAGGCAGTGGTGGCACACACCTTTAATCCCAGTACTTGGGAATCACATGCCTTTAATCACAGCACTTGAGATCTCATGCCTTTGCTTTGGAAGCACACATGCCTTTAATTCCAGCTCTAAGAAGGAAGTGATATGGTGGGCAGAGAAAGGTGTATAGGGCATGAGGAGACAGGAACTAAAGTCTTTCAGCTAGAGACTGAGGAATCCTAGAGGTCAGAGATGGCTGTGGCTTGTTCCTTTGTCTCTCTGATCTTTCAGCATTTACCCCAATATTTGGTACCGGATTTTTATTATAAGACCGATTTAAGATTCGAGCAACAGTTATGCATAGTATTAAGATAATAAATGATAAAGTCTCCATGAAAGTTTACTTTGGGGACACATTTTGCTTTATTGTGTATGAACTCCAAACCAGTCTAGACTAGACTGGCACATCGCCTGTCATTCCTGGATGTGCTCTGTGATGTTTTGAATAAAAATGGGGATATTATCAAGGGGTTGCTAAGGAGAGTAAGCTATTTCCACTCTTTAAAGCAGATGTACGTGCAGTTCCATGCCTGAGAGGGTCCTAGGTTGCTAACGGGCTGCTAGGAGCAGTGTGGTGTGAGTGCGTGCGTGCGCGAGCGCGCACCTGTGTGTGTGTGTGTGTGTGTGTGTGTGTGTGTGTTATGTACAGGTCAGGGTCTCAAGCTTCCAAGTGCACTATTAGAAGAGGAGTATGTGCATAGCCCAAACCAAGTGGAGTCTCAGTGCACTAAGCTATTCCCTATGCTTCCTGACTCAGCAATCCTTGTTTATTTGCACTGTGTTTCAAGGCTTTGATTTCTAGAAACCACAACTGATGTCACTTTTGGTTTTACTCTGTTTATTTAGATTTCATTTTACTCTCCATTCTTTTGCTCCTCATTAACAAGAAGTGTTAACATTAAAACAAAACTGTTTGGTCTGTCTGAGAGTTTCCTTAGAGAAATAGAAACAACAGGACATATATGAGACATCTTATAAAATATAATTTAAAATGATAATGATATTAACTCACAAGATTATGGATATTGAGAAATCTCAGGGTTTTCAATTTGCTAGTTGGACACCCAGGAAGACTGAGAGTCAGTGGTATAGACCGAGCCTCAGTGTGAAGATCTGAGAGCCAAGGGCAGAGTGAAATCTTGTCCCACCTCAGCATCAGGTAGAGAGAGCAGGTCACCAACCATCTGTCCAATTCAGACCCCTGTAGACTGGATAATGGCCACCCACAGAGTCAAGCCTTTTCCCTTCACTCTGCCAATTCAATGCTGGCCTTTTCTAGAGTCATTTGATATATACACACAAAGGAAATACTTAATCAGACATCTGGGGGTCTTTGGGGCCAGATGAATTATCACATAAAGTCAACTAGTATTACATGGCATCCTGGCTGGTTTTGTGTGCCAACTTGACACAGGCTAGAGGCATCAGAGGAAGGAGACTCAGTTGAGGAAATGCCTCCTTAAGACCCAGCTGTAAGGCATTTTCTCATTTAGTAATCAATGGGTGAGGGCCCAGCCCATGGTGGGTGATGCCATCCCTGAGCTTCTGGTCCTAGGTTCTATAAGATGGTGGGCTGAGCAAGCCAGGAGGAGCAAGCCAGTAAGCATCACCCTTCTATACCATCAGCTCCTTCCTCCAGGATCCTGCCCTGTTTGAGTTCCTGTCCTGACTTCCTTCAGTGATGAACAGTAATGTGGAAGTGTAAGCCAAATAAACCCTTTCCTCCCAAAGTTGCTTTTTGGTCATTGTGTTTCGTCACAGCAACAGAAACCCTAAGACACATGGTATAGTAACTGTGTTAAAACTATTTTCCTCCATTTCCACTGAGAATAAAGCTAGTAGAAAAGTTTGGGAGAATTGTGCTATGGTCTGAACATATTTTGTAACTGAAGATTTGATTGGTGAATCTAAGCCATACTACGGTCAGTTCATAGCCCATGCCAAAGTTCCTTCTGATGTTATACGCTAGACTAAGGAGACTTCACATAAATTGCCTTTTTGAATCACTGGGAAAAACTTCCTGTCTTTTATGTGATGCAAGTCAAGTTCATTTGCTTCTTGCTTAAAATCCCATTTTAATGTTCGTTTAATTACTTCATGGCCTTTTGGGTAAGATCAAATGTAATATTTACTTATTGCTTATTTTTTTGTGTGTGAAGACACATACAGGATTTTTATCAATTCTGGGTAAGTTTTGATGACTTGCCAGTATTCTTCTAAGGTTTATTTTTAATTACGTGTGTCTGTGTGAGAGTGTGTGTACGTGTGTGTGTGTGTGTGTGTGTGTGTGTGTGTGTGGGCACCTGTGGAGGCCAAAAGAGGGTGTTGGATCCCCTGGAACTGGAGTTATTATAGTTGGGAGCCACTGGGCCTGAGTGCTGGGAACCAAACTAGAGTCCATTGTCAAAGCAGTATGTGCTCTTGACAGAGAGCAGTCTCTCCAGCCCCATTCACTGATCCTGTAATGGAAGCGAAAGCAGTTGCCAGTACTGAGTAGGACTTTGCTGTTCACAATGTGATTTCAGCCAACAAAACCATTTGGGAGCTGTAAACACAGGCAAGAACTCAGGCCTCGCCATCTGCTGAATTAGAGTATTTTAGCAAGATCCTTAAGTGATTCTTATACACATCATCTGAGGAGCAGTGTGAACTATTTCTGGGGATTCAGATAGCGAGGTCAAGGGAAGTGAAGCCATTTTAAAACTGAATTATTGCTTCATGGATGTCTGTGACTTGCAATAAGCCCATCTTATTCATTCATTGATGAACATAGACTAGGGTTCAGCACAGAATGCAGACAGGGCAGGCTAAGGCACTCTTGATTTTGAATGAACAAGAGACGTAGAAAGGAAGCCCAGAAGCTGGGGTGAAATATGATTCTGGTCTCCTGGGAAAAGTTCCAGTTCAGCAGCCTGGCAACAGCATCACAAGTCACAGAGAAAATTGACATAGACCCATACAGAGACTGTGGCCTGCAGGTAGCAGAAGCAATTGGGCAAGAACCAGGCTTGCTGGTCGATGGGGAGCTTGTTTTCTGGGTTGCCAATCAGGCCTGGGCTAATCCCAGCTCCCTATCTCAGAGTTGACAGCTGTACCCAGGTCACTCTCCTTGGCTTTGTGGCCTGGGAGTCGAGGCAGAGAGTAGAGTCTGGAGGCCAGGGATAGGAAGGTTATGTCCAGGTCTTGTGAAATCTGTTCTATTGTGAGCCTGTGTCGTTTGATGACAGCGATGTAGGAGAGATTTCAGGTGTGTGAGGCAAGAGAGGATTAGGAGGATTCCCACTGTGCGAAGCCAAGAGCTGTGTCAAAGCTTACTCTCAAGGGACAGTGAGAAAGGAAGGGCCCCAGGCAAAATCTTTATTTTTAAAATAAAGTTTGTTTTTCCTCTTAGTTTCATACCTGATTATTGTATTACTTCATTTCCATGCTCCGTCTTCCCCCTTTGACTTCTCCAATGTCTCCTCCACCCTCCCAAACTCATGACATCTTTTTTAAAAGTTATTATTAAGTAATATTAATAATAATATTAAGTTATTATTACAAATGCACACACACACACACACACACACACACACTGCATTCACTTACAGTTGCTCTTATATACATGTGGTTAGAGCTGACCACTTGGGATTGGGAAACCAATAAGGGGGCCTATCACTGGAGCAAACTGATTCTCTCTCTCTCTCAGCCTCAAAAAAGGGAATTGTGAATTTCCCCATCCATTATACAGGTCTTGTGTCCACGACCATATTGAGATTTCATGGATATAGTATGTCTAGAAAATGTCATGGAGGTAGTCACGTCTAGAAGACACTTTCTAGCACATGGTGTCCTGGCCCTCTGGCTCTTGCAATCAGTTGGCCCTCTCTTCTATCATGTCCCCGAGCCTTAGGTGTGGTGCTTTCAGTAGAGATGTATCACCTGGTCCTGGGTGCCCCACATTTGCTCAGTTTTGGTATCTGACCGGTTGTAGATCTTGGTAATAATATCAATCTGTTGCAAACAGAAGCTTCTTTGGTGAGGGATGAGAGCTGCACTTCCCTGTAGGTGTAAGGATACTATTTGGACCACAGTTAGAAGCTACACTGAATTACGAAAATGGCAGTAGCAGGTCCTGCTCTAGGGTCTATGAACTCTCCAGTGGTAGGTAGTGTACTGACTGGGTTTATAGTACAAGGCATGCATTCCTTCCCACTGAGTGGTTCCTAAGTCCAATTATACAGCTGTTGGTTACTCCTAAGACGTAAGTGCCACTATTGTTCCGTTAAGATGTCTTGCTGGGCCAGTTGTCTTGATTCACGAGTTTTGCAACTGAGTAGGACTATTGATTTCTTTTTTCTCTTGACAGCTTACATAGCTCTTCTGATGCTATGAAAGCTGCTCCTAGGTTAGTTCTGGCTTGATTCTTCCAAGTCTTTGTCTGAAGTATGTGGTGTCTTCAGCAATAAGGGTCTTACCTTCAAGTTCTGAGATGCAAAAAAAAGGCAATGCCAATAGCTTATATTGTTTTAGACATTTCTTGGACTCCTCTGACCAACAACTAAAAGGGAGACTTCCTTGCTTGCCACTAGGGTTTTAGTCTGTAGCTCTTGGGGGAGTATTAGCACCCTGTGTTGTATAACTCCATTTAAGCCACATATGTATACACACATTATATATGCAGTTTAAAGTAAGCTTATAAAAATACGCTTCCCTGTGGCCTTTTCAAATGTCCTTAGTGTTCTGCCTTTCCCTTCTTCTTCTCCCTCTGTATTGCCATCCCTCTCACCTCCCGGGTTATGTCCCCACTCCTGCTATTTCCAAACACTTGGGTTTCCCCCTTTCTAATCTTTGTGTTCATGAAGCTAGAAATACCCTAAGAAAGAAAAAAAGGAAAACTCTAGTTACAGGAGAAAATCTTGACTTTGAGAGGACGGCGTTCCTTCTTGTCTTTATTCCCACAGTGCATACAGCAATCGTTTGTGTCTGGGTGAATGCTATCTCATATCCAAGTGGATGAAGAAAGAAGAAAACGTTCGGAGTGACCCATTCATTGAGGGCTATTTGTGAAATAGTGTTAGCTTCAGGTAAGACTTCATCATATCTTTATTGTATGCAAGATGAAGGTCACCCTTGGGCCAATTCCTTAGTATTTGTGATCCACTTTCCTATGCATGAAGATGGAATGCTAATACCAAGATTAACTGGACTGATGTCCTTCACCCTTAATTAGGGCAGTGCTAGCTAGCTCATGGTAGGATTTGACACACTCTAGCTGTTACAGGATTGCCAACTTTATACATAATGACTGATGTATTTATTCTAAAAAACGAGTCCTCTTTTTAGTACTAAAACCAACATTGCCCTTCAGTCTTCCCTGAGCAGGCAGCTATCATTCTTGCATTTTCAGTCAACTCAGTGACCTTTCAACTAAATTCAAATATTATTGCAATCCCTGCTCAGCTTCTGTCTCCATTACTTGTATGTACATTGTCAATCTCTGTCTTAGATGTTTTATCTTTTCATTTCTCCTTCTTGTCCTTCTTGCTGTTCTTTCCCATGGGAGTGTATAAAATATTTTAGCATACTGCAGGGGACACATGGTTTTGTTGATTTCTACTTGGGGCTTCTTAGCCTGCTTATCCTGAGGTACCAGTTTGTGTCATTGTGGTACCTATAGTGATGGTCCTTCATGAGTCTGTTGCCTCAACATTAAATTTTTAAATTACATCCCTTACCCCGTGTGTGTGTGTGTGTGTGTGTGTGTGTGTGTGTGTGTGTTTTATGTATGGGGGTGGGGGAGGGTACATGTCAGTTTGTGTGTTCTGAGTGTGTGTGTTTTACGTGTGAGGGTGGGGTGGGTGCACGTCAGTTTGTGTGTGTGTTTTATGTGTGAGGGTGGGGGTGGGTGCATGTCATGGAACTCATATGGAGGTCAGAGGACAACTTATAAAGTTGGTGTTCTTTTTACAACACATGGATTCTGGGTATTGAGCTCAGGTCATCAGAAAGGTAAGCCTTGACGATGGATCCATCCTCGGTATCTCAATCTGCCACCCACTGAGGAGTGGGGCTAGTCCAGTGGTCTTTGAATTCAGATGCTAAAGCTCTGAAATGTGCTGCTCTTCAGTCCCGACATCACTCCTCTTCCTGCCCACCCCTGACCCGTGCCGGTCTTGCTTACCCTGTTGCTAAGCATGGAGGTGTTAAGAATTTGTTTAAAAAAAATGAGCTTTTAGGTTCACATACAACGAAAAGGACATCAACTTGGCATCTTCATGCACATGGCACTCATACTCTGTTCTGATTTCCCCACCATTGCTTTCTTCCATCCTTGAACCTTGTACCTCTCCAACCGGTTCTTTCTTTTACCCAGTTAGTTCCTCTGCTTTCTATTTCCTATCACATGTGTTCCTTGGTCCTTTTCCACCTTCCCTAAGATCTCTACCTCCTCTCTAAAGATCTCTCTTCTAGGTTCATGACCCCCAAACATTCTCCTCCTGCACACACACACACACACACACACACACACACACACACACACACACTTTTAATTTAGGTTCACGTATGATAGAAAACATGCTGTGGTTGTCTTTCTAAGTCTGGTTTGTTTCCATTTCACATAATGACTTCCAGTTCCATTTTCTGCAAATGTCTTGATTTCATTTTTTTCCCCCACTTGCTTGAAATCTGTCTTAGTGTTCTATAGCTGTGAAGAGACACCATGGCCACAGCTGTCTTACTTTGGGTTTTTATTGCTATGAAAAGACACCATGACCATGGTAACTCTTAAAGGAAAATATTTAATTGGAATGGCTCGCTTACAGCTTCAGAGGTTCAGTCCATTATCATCATGGTGGAACATGGCAGTGTGCAGGCAGACATGGTGCTGGAGAAGGAGCTGAGAGTCCTACATCTTTCAGGCAACAGGAAATGGTCTGTCTCACTGGGAGTAGCTTGAGTATAGGAGACCTCAAAGCTCACTCCCACAGTGACACACTTCCTCCAAAAGGGCCACACCTACTCCAACAAAGCCATTATCTTCTAATAGTGCCACTCTCTTTGGGGACCATTCTCTTTCAAACCACCACAACAGCAATAGTTATAAAAGACAGCATTTAATTGGGTACTTTCTTACAGTTTTGGAGGTTTCGTCCATTATCATCATGGTGGGGAGCATGGCAGCACACAGACATGGTGCTGGAGGAGCTCAGAGATCTATATGTCAACCCACCAGCAGCAGAAAGAGAGATTCACCATGACTGGCTCAGGCTTTTGAATCCTCAAAACCCACCCCTAGTGACACACTTCCTCCAACAAGACATACCTACTCTAACAAGGCCACACCTCCTAATCCTTCTCAAGTAGTGCTACTCCATGATGACTAATCATTCAAATATATGAGCCTATGGGAGTCATTCTTATTCAAACCACCACAAAATCTCCCTGGGTACATGTACCATTTCTTTATCCATTCATTTAATGATTAACATCTAGGCTGGTTGTATTTCCTGGTTATTGTGAATAGAGCAGTTATATGCATGGGTATGCAAATATCTCTGTGGTAGGTTAACTTAGAGTCCTTCAAGTATCCAACAATGATATAGCTGTGTCTTATGGAAGTTCTGCTTTTAGTTTTCTGAGGAACCCTGACACTGATTTCCACATTGACTGCACTAGTTTACATTCCCACCAGCAGTGAATGAGGGAATTTTTGATGGTTCTTCCTAAGTCTCTGTGGCTGTTTGAAGCTGAAGTTTTCCTGGTCCCGCTCAGCTCTTGTGGCCCTGTGGTCCCTCGGTCCTCAGCCACTCAGACAGACCCAAGTAAACACACAGAGGCTTATATTAATTAAAACGGCTTGGCCATTAGCTCAGGCCTACCACTGACTAGCTCCTACATTTAAACTCAGCCCATTTCTGTTAATCTATATGTTGCCACGAGTTCTGTGGCTTTACTTGTGTGCCATTACATGCTGCTCTCTGGACAGTGGGCTGGCATCTCCTCACTCAGCCTTCCTCTTGCCAGAATTCTCCTCTGCTTATCCCACATATACTTCCTGCTTGTCTACTGGCCAATCAGCATTTTATTAAACCAGTGTACAAAAGCATTATCCCACAGCAGCTGTTCCCATAACCACCTGCTGGCAGCTGTTTGGACTCTATTTCCTGATACATATAGCACCATGCTGAAGGTGAGGTTTCCTAGGAGGCTTCCTGTCTCTGTGAGAGTGGATGAGAGCATTAACTTTCTATTTACCAGTAGAAGTCTGAACTGTCTAGATACTTCGTCACTGCATGGGTTTTGTTTTTCCTTCTGAGCTGTGAGTTAGGAACCTTGAGTCTGAACATTTTTTCTTTTGCTTTCTGCTCAGTCCTCTTCCCCTGAGCCAAAGGAAGGCTTATTGTGCCCTGTGTAGCACGTGTTTCTTTATGTCACTCTACACTCTTTATTCTATGGATCACTGTAAAAATTCTGTGACAGTTGTTCATGCTTAAATAGCAGATATAAAGCTTTAAGTGTCTCCTCCAAAATTCCTCCCTCTTTCTTGTCTATTGTAAATCAAAGAAAGAAGAAAAAAATCTCTGAAGAAAAGTGTTTTCTTTCTTTCTTTCTTTCTTTCTTTCTTTCTTTCTTTCTTTCTTTCTTTCTTTCTTTTTTTCAAAACAGGGTTTCTCTGTGCAGTTTTG
>CABHPP010142999.1:0-35760 GCA_902168425.1 Peromyscus attwateri | reverse complement strand
GTCTTATTATTGGTCAGCAGTGTCCTCTGAGTTGAAACATTCCATCTGGGAGGGGAGGGCCAAGGATTCAGGAAGTCGTAAAGGGAAGTTCATTCATACTCAGGAAGTAAAAAACTCACACATCTCAGAAAGTCCCTTACAGATTTACAAGACCGGTCCCTCCCTAGGTTGAAGAGAAGAGACTCTCTGATCTGTCAAGCTACCTGCAAATCCTGCAGAGAGCTCCAGAGTTTCAGAGTACTCACCCTGAGGTGGGCTTTTGGTGACATGGTTGACTTTGAATCATCCATGTTTCTGTAAGTAACCCCTCACCCACACTACTGTAATCAACTCCAGAAAACTCGCTGGTGCCCCAAGTGGAACTTTGGTGGTATTGTTTCTTCAGTCTCTTGTTGGTTCCCTATCTGAGGTGAGTAGACATTCCCATCTCCCCAAGAATAGTGTCACATGACACCCACGTCCTTCCTAAGTCACAAGGAAAGGTATCAGCTTGGTGCAGACCAGGCGGTGAGGGGACCTCACGCTGTACTGCAGGCTGGAGTTCCTAGCTCTCTGCCTCTACTGCTACTAGTCTGTGAAGTACCTTTCTACAGGGTTGGGTTGGAGTTGGGAGCTGATAACTGGGGTAACTGATAACGTTACCGAGGAAGGAAAGTTCAGATGTCTCTGTGCATAGTAAGGGAGGCAGACGGAATCCTTGTTTAAAATTGATGATTTTTTGAAAGCAGTTTCCACTTAGGCTCATTTCAGATTTTATTTCCCTGAAAGGTGGCACTTGTACAAACATTCATGAATGTAACTTTTTGGAGAACAACAGGAATGAATCTCACCCAGAGTGAAACGGCTGTGCTGACCTGGCCTCTGGTGAGTAACTTTTATTTATTTATTTAAGCCTCCGACAAATGTCAACTAAGACTAATTGTAGTTTCATCCCATGAACATGTAGGGTATATGTACAGTAGTAAGCCATTTTGGTTAATAATGAGAGGATTTACCGTGTTCCACTGTTCTTACCGAGTCATGAGATTCTATACTAGCTAGGAAACTGAGGGGAAAGAAATGATTTATTTACCAAAACTATAAGAAGGAGGGTAAAAGCAGCACCCTCAGTGACCCAGCATGTGTGTAAGATCTGACACGAAGGCCGGGCGATTTGTGTGCAGGTAAGGCTGGGATTTCGTTCTCCGTCACAGCGCTTGCTCTGCTATAAGCTCCGTGCCGATAGCTCTTCAAGTCATTCCCCAGGCGACCCACCACACAGAGGAAAGCCCTTCCCATTCCCTGGCATCTGACTTCACGGGGTGGGAATTTTCTGGCCGACTTGTGACTCCTTGGACGGCTCACAGTCTGGGTCACTCTGCTTTCTAGCACTTAGGAGAAGCTTCTTTTCTGCCTTCTGAAACCCCGGCCTTACCTGTATCATTTACTCTAGGACGAGGACTTGGACTGGATCCAGGGAATAAAACAGGTTGCCCGTGTGTGGTGTCTTGTCCTGCAGGAAGTAGAGGCGCATGTTCTGATGTGAAATGACTCAGGCACTGTATTTCCCGGACCTATCATACCCCACTCAGGTTGGTACGTCTTTCCTATTCTAGGTCATCATAGCCACGTGGGCAGGAGAGCGGTTCAGTTGGTGAAGAACCAAAGACTGTATAGACCAGACACGTAGGCCTATTTTTAGAGGTGCAATAAAAATTTCAATGAACAGTCCCTCTCCCGTGACTGTAACTGAGGCCTGTAAATTCACTGTAACTGTGAATGGATACCTTTTGAAGAGTCTGCCTTCCTGGGAAGAGGGGTGTGTGTCTTATTGACACCAAGGTCTGTGTTCTCAAAGTGAAGAGCACAAAAGGTTTTATTTACACAGTTTGTTAGAGGAGTATAGTTCTAAACAGAGGAAAATATGTCTCAAGGTCCTGTGCATCTTAAGGACACTGGTGACATCCGATGGCTGCAGCCTGTCATGTGATGACTTTGCAATCTGCTTCTATTATTTTATTTGTCACCTGGGTTATTTTGGTACCTGGAAATTCCCCAGAGGACAAAGCTCGGCTGTGTAAAGAGGATGGTTTGGTTTCGTAACCTCTTACTTTTTTACCTCCTAGAAATCATGGGAGTGGATGATGTAATTAAAAAACAAGCAGACTCCTTTGTGCTCGTCACTTCTGATGCTGTTTTTCTGAAGCTGAATTTCGCTTCAGGTCACTGTGTTGTGTTTGACATCAGTGCGGTCCAGCTCTAGAACCAATCTGGCAAAGTAAAGACCAGTGAGTAATTGGATTGTTGTTTTGGTAACTCAGGTGGCCTCCCCCCAAGTACTAGGGACCGAACCCAGGGACTTGCATGTGCTAGGCAAGCACTCTGCCCACCAGTTACAACTCAGAGAGTTCTTGTTTTGAGACGAGGGTTTGCTGAGTTGGTCTGAGTGGCTTTACACTTGTATTGTTCAGGCTGGCTGCTCACACCTGCAGTCCCTCCTGCTTCAGCTTTCTGAATGGTCAGGATTTACAACTGTGTGCCCAGGCCAGGCTTGCTTTTACCTCCTAATGACTTGGTTTTGGGATATATGATTATTGTGGTTAATCTCCTGTGTGTGTGTGTGTGTGTGTGTGTGTGTGTGTGTGTGTGTTGCTTTGTGCCTATTTTGCTTAAGAATTTCCATTTTAAGAGCTAATTTGCACTCACTCTAACTTTCTAGCATTGTATATATACCTAGAAACAGTACTAAAATAAAAATATCAAGACAGAGTGAACTGAGGTGTTGGAGACTGTGGGCTAGTACAGCAGACTGGGTCCTATGTAATCAGAATCCAGTGTAGCTGTTAGGCTCCAAGTGGATCCATTTGGCCTATGTGTGAACCCATATTTCTGAACTTTACTGCACTTAAATGGGATCGAGGTAAGATTTTAACACGTTTATTTCATTTGATTAATTTCTTTTTAGATTTTTAAGTTTTATTATTTCATTACTTTATGCATGTGGGTGTTCTACCTGTGTGTATTGCATCACCTGCATGCCTGGTGCCTGTAGAGGTTAGAAGAGAACATTGGATCCCTTGAAACTGAAGTTACAGATGGTTGGGAGCTGCCATGGGGGTTCTGGGAATTGAGCCCCAGGTCCCCTGGAAGAGCAAAAAGTGCTTAACTGTAGATCCAACTCTCCAACTCGACCTTAACACTTGGAGCCTTGTTTTTTTTCCATCCAAAATACCCAGGGTTTTTTTTTTTTTTTTTTACATGAATGCTCTGATAAGTCCTTAAGTGATATTTTACTAATCTTAATTCATAATGTGTGTTATAGACAAGAGTCAGATGTAGCCAAAATCTGATCAATAAATAATAATAGCACGCTTGCGCACCTTGACCTTGATATCCTCCCTATGCTAATTCCCTGCCAGGTTCCACCCTCCTGAATGCTTAAGGGAAGTTCCTTGTCTGTGTATCCTGAATAATGGTCGTTAACAGATTAGAAGCAAGATTGTAAAACATTAGTAGCGAACTTCTGCCCTCCAGGGTCCTCCCATTGTGCTGTAAGCCTGTATTTAAGACCTCCTCCCCCCTTCAATAAATGACATTCGGCATTTAAAATTAAATATATATATATATGTGTAATTGAATGAATACTGTGAATGTAATCTATGAATACCACAAATGTGATTAATGTCATGAGTGTAATTAATGAATATCATGAGTGTAATTTAAAAAATAAATAAATTAAAAAATAATAATAGTAGCACCTTGTACTTCCCATTGGAATGTCTTTTGGATTATCCCAAAACCCCTGTGTAATACTACTTACAATAAGATGGTTTCAGCTTTCTAAACTGTCATCAATTAGAAAGTATAGTTTTCCAGGGTTCCTGAGATTCACTGGCCATAAGCAGATTCACAAAGGGAAAAACTTACAAAGTAGAGATGTAGCTAAGAAATTGGCAAGAATGACCCAAAAAGTGCAACCTAGAGGTCTGGCTTGAGTTAGATTTCCCACATTAATTCTTCCTTTATAAACGGCTTCATGTTCCCAAGACAGGGGTAGGTACTATCCAGGGGCCGCATGACTTCCAACTCTCCACTCTGCTTTCCCTACTCATCTGTTGGTGGCTGTCTTACAACTGTCTTTATACTCTTCACTTTCTGCAATAAAATGTCTTCTCAGGATGGGAACTGGAAGTTCTCCAGAAAGCAAAAACCCAAGCAAGGAACTAAAATTTACCCACTAACCAGGAGGTAGAGATAGGTATATGACTTTATATTACATATACTCATATAGACAAGATTTCTAAAGCAGAGAGGGTGAGACTATGCACAAATAATCCAGATCAGAATACACACATATGTACATACGTGCATGCACACATAAAGTCCTAGTTTAGAGTGACTCTGACAATGCTTTTATAATTATATTCGATTTTTAGCACTTTGGACATGTATATGAAATATATATATATATATATATGTCAGTAATTATTTCAATGATCAAACGAATCATAATGCCAACCATTGTCGACATTGGTTATTTAGCCCACCTATGCAACTGACTTTGTTTTCTGAATATTCCATGTAGCACTCACTTAGTTAAACTGTTCTGCTTTGTAGTGTCTGCTTTGGGGACTTTGGTTCTAAACTATCACAATCGAATGTATTTTCTCCAAGTGAGAATTAGTTTGTGAGCCCTTCTGAGCTGGAGTCTGAGGTTTTGACTTTCGCAGGCTTCCATCACATCTCATTCCTGGCTCTAAGAAGAGTTTAGTTACATTCTGTCCAGCACATCCTGGAAGTTAAAATATATATCATATATAATAATTCCAGAAAAATGGATAGTTATATTTCAATTAGAATAAACTATTTCTCATTATTCTTCTAATTTATTCTAATAGTCAATGAATACATTCCCCTTACTCTTCTTTCTTTAATCCTTAACTACTATTGCCTGTTCATTCTTCCAACAAAATTTCATCTTAATTTTGTCAAGCTCTAAAACAATTGCCCCCTGAGACTTCCACTATGTGTAGATTAGTATTATGACTATACACACTTTTAGGAAATATTCTCTAGTCATTCCCTTCCACTTCTCATCAGAGAATTACTCTTTCGCACACATCCAAATTTCATAATCCAAATAGGTTTGGCACCTATTTATAAGATGCAGCCAGAAAAGTTGAACGTATTTGAGGGTAAACACACACATATTCAATTCTGTTCATTCTTATGTTAATCCATCAATCTGCAGCTTATTTTTTTAATGCATTTCAAGGTAAATGACAGATAACAGTGTAACCTTCCCAAAGCACCAGCATACATTAACCAGAATTTAATATTGTTTATACTTTTATTCCTTGAATTAAAAAAAAATAGATGTAGGTCCTGGGGAAATGTCTTGGCTGGTAAAGTGCCTTCTGAATGGCATGAGGACCTGAGTTTGAATCACCAGCACACACACAAAAAGCCAGTGCAGGAGGGTGGAGACAGGAAGATCCCTGGAACTTACTGGTTATCCAGCTCTGCTGAATAAGTGTGCTCCACATTCAGTGGGATACCATGTACCAACAAATAAGAAGGCAAGTAATCAAGGAAGACACTCAACCCTCACCTCTGACCTCCATACATGCATGTGTAGCATACAGTACACACCCCCACATGAAGATTTGCATACACCAAACAGCAGGGAAGACAGCCTGAGTGGAAGTTGTCACAAGTGGGGTCACACAAGCCAAGGGGATTTTAACAGGTGAGATAATTTAATATTAGAGTGCATGCCTCTGCTCATCAAGGTGCAAAGGGAACATTTGCTTCCCAAAGAGAACATGTTATAGAGTAAATGTGTTTTAAGGTTTCGGGGGGCATGTTTGTCCTAAGCTCTAAGAAAAAGATGGCTTAGACATACATGATGAGATGATTAATCGTGATTGTCAATTTATTTGAATTAAGACATGCTCAGGTAGGTACTGAAGAAATGGCTGAGTAGTTAAGGGTGTTTGCTGCTCTTACAGAAGATCTTAATTTGATTCCCAACACCCATGTTGGGGGGCTCACAACTGCCTGTAGCTCCAGCTTCAGCAAATTTGGCCTCTTTGGGCACCTGCACATACCCCCCCCCCCACAGATATAGACACATACACATGATTTTTAAAAAAGAAAATCCCAAATAATGAAACACACTGCTGAGTGTGTCTGTGAAAATGTCTCCAGAGACGATGTGACTGTGAGTGAGCTGATGTAATGATGTATTTGATAGATCTATACTATGATGATATCAGTGGGAGGTGGCAGAAGTTGGAAGGTGGGGCCTAGTCGGGGAGTGGTGCCCCTGGCCTCTTCCTGCATCCCCCTTCTCTCTGCTTCTTGGCCAACACAGTGAAGGCTTTTTTATATCACACGCTCCTGCTGCCATGAAGTCCTATCCAAGCACACAGGACCAAGTAACCATGGACTGAAACCCTTAAAACTGTGAGTCCAGATAAATCTTTTATTCCCTTAAATTATATATGTCAGATCGTTAGTCATAATGACAAAATCTTACTCTTTCTTGACATAGAAAGAGAGTCATAAAAAAGGAGCAAGAATGTAAATTCATGAATCACCTTGAAAATGTCTTCTGTCTTGGATTACTTGTTGGAGCAATCCCAAAGAGTTCACATCACTAACAAGACAGACACACTCTGAGAACTGCAGCATTTTCTTTTTCTAATCTTTCAACCTCATCATGAATGCGAGCAGATATCTGATCTTTGCTTTGGGTATTTCCCCTCCTTTCTGCAATCTTGAGAAATAAATATTTCCTTACTAGTTTTCTTTTGGGTTGTTGAATGTTTGCTTTGATAAGAATAATTGAAGATGTGGGAAACCCTTCATTACCTTGCTGAGTTCCATAAATAGAGTACACATTCCATAAATATTTGTTGAATTGAACTATGTTTAATCAACATCTGTTTAAGGCAAATAAATGGAAAACATTATTCACTGGTGTCCAAGCTACTTCTTTTGTTTGACTTTGAATAAGAGTGACTCATCTCATGCTGTAGTTTAAAGAAGAAACTATATTTAACAATGACAACATCTTCTGAGTCTCACTTTTTAAAAAGGAGTCTCTGAAAAGAGGTTCCATTGAAATAAATCAATACTTATGAATATTAAGATGGGTGATAAATCATAGCCTGTAATTGGGTTTATAGAGTTAGTTTTCTTTACAAATTTGATTATTGAAATCATAGTCTGTACATGGGTTTATATAGTTAGTTTTTTTCTCTCTCTCTGTGTGTGTGTGTGTGTGTGTGTGTGTGTGTGTTTGCATGTGAGTACAGGTGTCTGTGGATGGAGGTCAGTAGGAGCATGGTGGATGCCCTGGAGTTACAGTGGTCATGGGCTGCCCGAAGTGGGTGCTGGGATTCGTACTTGGGTCATCAGCAAAAGCAGTACATGCTCTTACCTCCTTAGCCATCTCTCTTACCCCGAGTTACTTTTTCTTTCCCTCTAAGTTTAAGGATGTGAAATAGAGTGTTTAGTCTGTGTGGGTCTAGATGAGTCTCATCATGGTGCTTTGAAGCTCGTCTCGTAGTGGGTATTTATACAATAGAGGAAAGCAAATGTTTCCCATACACTAGGATTTTTCCCTTTAGAGAACTGTTGCAGACCAGAGGACAACATGGGTGCCAACTCCCCCTTTTTGAGATATAGTCTCTGACTCTATCTGGAGCTCCCCAGGTAGGCAAGGTTGCCTCGTTAAGACTCAGGGATCTGTCTGTCTCTATCTTCTCAGGGCCTGGATTGCAAGCACATGCCACATTATCTGGCTTTTTTTCTTGGGTGCTGGAAATTGAATCCATGTAATTCATGCTTGTGTATAAAGTACTTTACTGACTGAGCTGTCTCGCCAGCCCTTAGGGCTCACAGTCTTCATATCTCCAGCATGACTCTGGATATGAAGGGATTCCAGCCCATCTAACTTGACTGGGTTATTGAACTTCAGGTCCTTGGTGCTCAGTTTTTTTTTTAAAGCTTCCCAGCTGCTGTTTCCAGCTGTGCTTTCTGTAGTACAGTCCTGTACATGGATAGCTGTCAGCTTAGAAGAAAGATTTGTTTACAGATCTCAGGCTCTTGCCATTATGGCCCCTGCTATTTGAGATTTAACCTTCACATCTCAGCCTTTTGGCTGCCAAGACTTGCATCTCTGCCTTGTCAGTCTATTAGGGCCACTGCTTTTTTGGAAGGCTTTGTATATCCCTCATCTCTGCAGCATGGGAAATGTTCTTAGGTGGGAATAAAAAGCCACAATGTCTATAGACTTTATTTGCTGCCGCATAGTCCCTGGAATACCCTGTCACGGACTCTCTTCAGTGCCTCTAAACAGTTTTCAACGGTGTCCAGCCTCAATAATTGCTTTGAGCAGGAGAATAGGTCCAATACCATCTGCATTGCTATAGCCAGATTTAGAAATCCAAAAGAAAGTTTTTTAGGTTAGAAAGTATTGAATCTTTAATGAAACTAATTTTAAAATCATTCAGGGGTAGAGACATAACTCAGCTGATAGAGTACTTATCTGGCATGTGTGAAATCCTGAATTAATTCTTAGCATGGCGTAAAACTCAACATGGTGGCACATGCTTCTCATTCCATCACTTAAGAGTTAGAAGGAGGATTGGAAGTTCAAGGTCATCATCAGCTACATTGTAAGTTTGAGTCCTGCCTGGGATATGAGACCGTATCTTAAAGGAGGAAAAAAGCCATTCAGTGTTTGATAGTTATAGTTGAATACAGTTCTTGTTCAGGATTTTTCAGTCTTAACCTAGAACTAAAAAAAAAAAATTAGCTACGTGGTAAGAGAAAGAAGAAATGCCATTTTCTACCAATAAATTCATAGAATCCACATGGATTTCATGCAGTTTTTATGAATTACAAAGTATTTTTCCATGGATTTTTTTTTAAGCTTTGAAAAACCTTTCTTAGCTCATAGACTGTCTGGAGACAATATAGACTATGGAGCATGGTTTTCTGCATCTTAGTACATCTGAGAAACTTAAACATTTTGGAACTGGGGGCGGGGGCAGATAGCTAGTGGCTAAGAAAATACACTGCTCTTGAGTGGACCAGAATTTGTTCTCAGCATCCACACTGGGTGTATCACAACAATTACAGCATCACAACTGCCTGTAACTGCAGCTCCAGGGGAGTTGACACACTCTTCTGGTTTCCGTGGGCATCTGCACTCATGTGCACACATCTGCATATAGACATAGTCATAGACACAGACAGACAGACAGACACAGATACAGACACACAGATACACACACATGGATGCACACACAGACACACAGACACAGACATGACACACACACACACACACACACACGCTAAAATAAAATGAATTGGAAAGAAGCCAAGAGTTGTTTGAATCCTTTCTTTGAATTTGTCCTGTCTCCAGATGGCAAACTTCCTCTGCCCTTCTGTACCTTTCCGTGATACACTCCTTGATCTAGAGTAAGTTACTTCTGTGTGCTTTAAGTTCCTTACTAGAAAATACAGGTAATTGTAATCATGGTTCAAGGCTGCTTTGATGATAAAGTGATTGGATAAACTTGAAGTAATGAACATGGTTGCCTGGTTCTTTTGAACTATGGGTGGTAGAAAACTCAAGGGAAAAAATAGTAAAAGCTCAGAACATCTCATGAATTAAATACCTCATAATTATTGTATTAGTATAATTATTCTTTTTCAATATAGTCACTTTCAATTATCAACATATTTTAAAGTCAAATTTCAGTTGTGTCCTGCAAGCTTTGGTATGCTGTGTTTTGTGTTTTTGTTTTCATTTATCTCAAAATATTTTCATTCTCTTGTGGTTTTTTTTTTTTTTTGAGACTCTTGGCTATTTAGAAGTATGTTTTTTAATTTCCACATGTTGGTAAATTCACTAAATTTCTGAGATTACTAATTCCTGCCATTTTGGCCAAAGAATACATGTTGTTAATTTCAACCATTTAAAATTTATTTAGGCTGTGTGTGTGTGTGTGTGTGTGTGTGTGTGTGTGTGTGCGCGCGTGCGCGCGCGCACTCAAGAATATGGTGTATCCAGGACAAAGTCATCTGTGTGTCCTTGATGTAGATCTGTGTTCTACTGTTGGGTGCTGAGTTCTGTATCTCTAGATAATACTCTTCTATATTTTCCATCAATTCTGCATATATTTTGGGTTCATATAGTAAGGTGGAAATGTCGTTATAACTTTGACTTATTGATGCATGAATTATCTTATCATTATAAAATGTCTTTATTCCTATGAAAAAGTGTTTGTCTTAAAACATTTTGTCTGATATTACCAAAGTCATACTAGCTTTCTTTGGCTGTTGGGCTTGCAAGGTATTATTTCTCATCCTTTTCATCCTTTTTGCTCATCTTTTAATCTAGCATGTTTTACACAGTTGAATCATGTTTCCTTTTTGTGTGTATGTGTGATGCATATATATCTGTGCTGTGTATATGTTGTATGTGTTGTATGCATGTGTGTACACGCGGGTGTGTATGTGCATGTGGAGGCCAATGGTGGACACTGGGTGTCTCCCACTATTGCTCTCCTTACTTTCTGAGACAGGCTCTCTCACCGTTTTGCCTAGACTGGCTAGCCAGCAAGCCTCTGGTGTCTTCCGGCCTCCTGCTTCCCAGGGCTAGGGTGACAATTTTATTTGTACCCAAGGATGTCTTCACATGGGCATTGGAGATCTGACTGCTGGTCCTCGTGCTAATACAGCAAACGTTTTGCCCACTGAGCCACCTCCTCAACCCTCAGGTTTTTAAGATTCCATTCGGCCAATATGTGCTTTTTTGACTAGTGTTCATAGTTTCCTATAGCTTCTATAACAAATTACACACGTTGGTGGCTCAAAACAAAACCAGTTTATTCTATTATATGAAGTGGGGGAAATCTGAAATCTAGCGTGCCTTTACTCTCTCTCGCTGTGGGGGGGGGCAATCCATTCTTTGTTCCTCTCAACTGAGTAGCACTATCATTCCCTGTTTAGTAACCATATGATTTCATTCACCAGTTAGATCTCTAGTGGATGTAGACGAATTTCTAAACAGTCTTATTAAATAAGAAACACAGAGCCAAATACAGAGGTAATAGCCAAAGAGATCAGAGCACTAGCGAAGAGCCACAGCTACCTTATCTTACCACCTCACCACGGTCAATTCTACAGAGAGAGCTTCTTCCTGTGTAACCTGTGTTTTTATTGCCTTTCTGTTCTGCTTTCTCATTGGCTCTAAGCCCAGACACATGACTTCCTCATCACTGCCTGTCTATACAGACCTCCAGGTCTCTATGGTTGGTACTGGGATTAACGGCTCATGTCACCACGCTTGGCTGTGTCCTTGACCACACAGAGACTCTGCCTGCCATGTGATCGGATTAAGGGCATGTGCTACCACTGCCTGACTTCTGTTTATGGCTATATGACCTCGCTATGTGACCTCTGATCTCCAGGAAAACTATATTAACATACAAATAAAATCACATTTCAGCACAATTAAAATATCACCACAAGTGGACATCACATTGTCACCTCCTTTGCCTGTATAGGGACCTTAGCAACAGCCTTATCAGGTGGATTTGACCTCAAGATCTTTAATTTACATTTTTAAAACTCATTTTTCCAAATGAGGTAACATACAGTTTCTTAGAATTAAGACCCAGCCATAAACACGTTAGGGTTACCATTCTGCACACTGTAATTTTCCTCTGGATCCCCAAATTCTTGAAACATAGTAGATGTTAAAGTAGCTTGACCTCATCCCCACAACTCCACGATTCCCAATGCACTATCACACCAACTCCATCCCAAATCTCACCCAAGTGCCATCATCTCAAAAGTTCCAAATTCTATCTTCTGAATTATAGCAATCAGGCCCAGCTGAGATTATGAGTATAATTCATCCAGGGACAGATTTTGCTTTTAATTTCTTTCACTATATTTTTTTGTAGTCATTTCCCTTGTGGTTAAATTAACAGTTTAACCTAAACTAATCTGGTTTGCATTAATGCCAAATGGTCTTTGTACAACTTTAAGTCCATTCTTTGCATACTTCTTTACATAATTATTGTATAACAAAATATGTCTTCTCATAATGTAATTCCATGAACATGGTTTTATAACCATTGCTTTGTACAGTTGTCCTGTAAATCAGAAAGGGCAAGAGAAAAGTTATAAAATGTATTTTTACTGCCTGAGATTTTCCTGGGTAATCATCTTCGCCAGGGCTCTTCATTTTTCTTTGTATGCATTCACATTTCTTTCCTGTATTTTTTTTTCATCTACTTAAAAAAATCCTTCACTATTTCCTAAAGGTTTCCTAATGGACTATACCTAGAATCCTAGCACTTGGGAGACTAAGGCAGAAGGGTCAAGAGTTCAAGACTAGCCTAACCTATATAGCAAGTTAGAGGACTTCTAGGGATACAACATGAGACTATTTAAAAAGTAAAAACAAACACCCCCCACCCATGTCCCTGATTGTTTTCAGTCTGTTGACTATGTCAGCCCAGTATCTCCAGGTCTCCAGGTTTCTGATGAGAAATCTGCTGTTAATCTCATGAGAATCCCTTGTATATCATGAGCCATGTTTGTTTTGTTGTTTTTCAGAGTTTTCCTTGGTCGTTGTCTTTAAGAGTTTAACTAGTATATATTGAGATGTCGATGTCCTGAGTTCATTTTACTTGAAGTTTTTTGAGTCCTTTGGGTCATACAATAATGTTTCTCATAAAAACTGGGGAGTCTCTGGCCATTATTTCTTCCCTCATTCTTTCTGTCTCTCCTGTCTTTTGTCTTTGTGACTAATTAGGCATACACTGCTTTGCTTGATGGGCCCCCCAAAGGGTATGTGAAGATCCATAAAGTATTCTTTATTTTTCCTGTTCCTCAGACTCACTTTTCTTATAATCTAACCAACATACCCTTCTTATTTTTCCTTTGCTTAGCATTGAATCTAGCTTTGTGCATGCCAAACAAGTGTCTATTGTTGGTTCAAATCCACCCCTCTCCTGACACACCTCAAAGTTTGCTGGTTGTGTCTTCTGTCAACCAAAATCAGCTGTGAAGCTGGCCTACTGATACTTTTATTTCTACCCATGCCAATAATAGAATATGCATTTTATCACATCTTCTTAGCTGCTAATCTTCGCTGATACTTGCTGACATTATCATTCTGCTCTTCACCCCCACTTCCTCCCCCTCCTCCCTTTCTTCTCTTCCTCTTCCTTCTCCTCTTTGATGCTGAAAATCAAATCCAGGGCCTCGTGCCTGCTAGTCAAACATACTACCATTGAGCTACACCCTAAGACCAATGTGTGCTTTTATCTATTTAATAATTAATTTAATTTTAATTAAGTTTTTCAGTACTGTGAACTGATCCAAGAGCCTCCAGGATGCTAAGCCACTGCCTCTGATCTATATCCTTAGCTCCCTTTTTAACTTTGTATTTTGGGACCATGTCTTGCTAAGTTGACCAGGCTGCCTTTCAATATTCTTTCCAGGCCAGGCAGGCCTTAAGATTGCAATTCCCCCTCAGCCAGGGTTGTAGGTGTGTGTGTGTGTGTGTGTGTGTGTGTGTGTGTGTGTGTGTGTGTGTTACTAGTAGTAGTAGCAATAGATATAAATACCTTTGTTTTTATGGAGTGGCTTTAGGCTCATAGTAAAACTGAACAGAAACCACAGCAAATTCTTTTACCCTGTTCCTCTTTTCACACACATTTCTCCACCATCAGCACACTACACAGGATGGTAAAATTGTTAGAACTCAATGAACCAATAATGATGCATCATTATCACCTCCAGTCCACACTTTATGTTGAGATTTATATGTGGTGTACATTGCCTACTCAAAGGAGTCAAATACTCAAAGGGGGATTGTTTCATACTAGCATATTAGAAGAGGCCCCAGCAGGCCAGATTGAACCAGAATGGAGGTACTTATGCTAAGTGCCATGTAATCAAGTTTAAGTTTGAAATGCACCAGCTTTCTAGAAAAGGCAGATTACAGCTAACCCAAGTTAAAACCCACTCTGTTTCAACCTATAGGGAAAACAACCTTGACACTACTCATCTGTTGTTTTGTTTCTGTTTTTGCTTTCTTCCGCCTTTTTCTGTTTAGACCAACCTCCTTGACTCAGCTCATTAGAACACCACACTCTCTATGTATGTATATACATATGTATGTATACATAGTTGTTCGGGGATTTCTTAAAAGCATGGACTGCATTTTGATCAAATTCACCCTCTTCGCCTCTTCTCCAACTCCTCCTCTAGCCTTTCCATGACTTTCCCCTCTGACTTCATGTGCTCTTTTATTATTATTTTTCTTTAAATCCTGTTTCCACTTCATGTTGACTTTATGTGCATGGATGTAGTGCCATCTGATGGAGCATGGGTAGCCTCTCAGGGTTGCATATCTGAAGAACACCAAGGCTCCCTCTCCAGAAGCCATTGATTGCTACAGCTTCTGAGCTAGATGTGGAACTTTCCCCCCAGCCTAGGCTGAGACTTTGGCTAGTCTGATTTTGAGCAGGTCTTCTGTGTGGAGTCCTAGACTCTGTGAGTTCATGCGTGCAACAGGGCTGTCAGGTCAAACAAATGCTCTTTACTGCAGGAGTCTGCTACCTCTGAATTTTAGACTCTTTCTGCTTCCCTCTTCCACAGTGATACTTGAGCCTTGGGGGAGAGGGTGGGGTATTGACATCCCACTTACAGATGACCACTCCACTATATCATGTTCTCTGCACCATGACCTGTGATGGGTCTCTGTGAAAACTGCCAACTATGAAAGAAGCTTCTATTTTGAGAATTGAGAGATGTGCTAATCTGTGGGTATAGCAATACGTCATTAGGAGTCATTGTAATACTATTTTCATTTAATAATAAAATTATTAGTATTAGGTTCTCTCCTAGGGCATATGACCTGGTCAGACATGGGTGTTGGGCCCAACATGAGTTCTCTTTTGTGGGGTAGTCCTTAAATCCAATCAGAAACTATTTGGTCACTCTGGTAACACTTGTGGATATCATTGCACCAGTGGTCATACCTTGCTAGCCAGTCAGTATTGTAGCACGGTTGATTAGTTTTTGTCCCTCAGCAGCATGCATAACACCTTCCAATACCATGAAAGATAGCCGTTAGGGATGATGTCACCTTGAGTTTTTCATGTCCCATGACTCAGGTATGTGATGCCTTCAGCAATAGGATCTTACCATTAAGTTTTGGGGGGTAACCAAGAGCACTGGTTAAAGCCTGTATTGTTTGTGGTGGGGGGCGGTCTGTGGACCCCACTGACTAACAATTCAAAAACAGATAACCCATACCTGTGGCTGAGATTTTTTATAGAATAACCTATTGTATATGGAGGAAATAGTATCCCTTGTTATGGGTTAACCACATTTAAACTCTTTTCATATATATTTGTGTTCATGGCTATATGTTAGAGAGCTTCTACAGCAATGGGTTTCCATATGGCATTTTCAAAGGTCTTTATAATTAGTTATTCCTCCCCACAGTCACCCCTCTACCCTGCTGTCCTGTCTTCTCACCCTGTTCAACCCTCCTCTTTTTATTGTGGAATTGAAACTGTTAATATTTGTTATTATTATAATATGTGTGCTAATTGCTGTCATATTGGTTTTGTGTTGTTTCTTTGACTTCTTTTGATTGACTGTCCTGGTATTGTTTATTTGTTCTCTATGACATCTTGGCTGTTTTTATCCAGTAGACTACATCATTCCTTCCAGGATTCCCTGTAAGTTAGTGGTCATAACTTCCTTGGTTCTGTTTTTACTGTGGGAGTTTTTAATTTATCCTTTAGTTTTAGTAGATAGTTTTTCTGAGTCTAATAGTCTAGTCTGATATATATATGTATATGTATATGTATATGTATATGTATATGTATATGTATATGTATATATGATCTTTCAGATCTTGGAATACATATTTCCAGCCCATTTTGGATTGAAAATTTCCTGTCAAATAATCAGATATTATTCTGATGATCTTGCTTTTGTGAGTGAGTTGACCTTCATTTCTTGCAGCTTTTAATATCTTTTCTCTGTTTTGAGCTCTTAATATTTTTACTATAATATGACAAGAAGAGTTTCTTTTCTTGTCCTTTCTATTTGGAGTTCTATGTGTCTTTCATATCTGGATGGGCATCTGTTTCCCTAGGTTCTGAAAATTTTTCTTCTATGATTTTACTTAAAATACATTGTATGCCTTTGTATGACATTTCTCCTTCTATGCCCATAATCTAAGGTTTCAGCCTTTACATGGTGTCCCAGAGTTTTAGTGATATAATTTTCTGCCCTGTCTTCTAGCTCTGAAGTTCTGTTTTCCACATGATCCATTCTATTGATAAAATATTTTTTACTGAGGTGTTATTTGGCTTATTGAGTTTTAAATTTTCAACATCATTTCAGGCTTTTTTTCAATAATTCTGTCTATTGAATTCTATTTTCACATCTTGTATTGACTTCCTTAATTCATTCATCTTTTTGTCTTCTTTGAGTTGTTTGAACACACTATCATTTTTAAAAAATTCTTTGTTGGAAAGTTCTTTGAGAAATGGAGTCTGTTACTATGGGATTACTCATTTGTAAGTGAGACATTTCTTGGCTTGTCATGTTGACTCTGATTTTGTGTCTAGATTTTCACGTTTGGAGTTAGTTGGTTGAGTGGGAGTGTGAGCCTGAGGCTGGTGGTCTGGGGATTACTCATCTGGCAGTGCCAGGAGCCAGGGAAACCATGAAGGTGTAGGCAGGATGTTTGTAGCAGGAAAACCCTTCCTGGTAGGCACTGGGAGCTAGATAGACCAGGAAGTGTAGACCGGGTAGTCAAGGCATGGAGTGCCCCTCACCCATTGACAGTGGGAACCAGACTGACTGAGATGCATGAGCCAAGTGCCATTGTATTTTTTATAAAATGGGTTGATCCTCAATTTTACAGTTGCAAATGAAAGCCAATCAGATCTTTGGGAGCAGTTTATTTTGTGTTTTGATAACTGCATTTCTTTCTCAATTCTATTCATTTGCTTCAAATACAGAAATAATTACCAGTACAAATTAATATCTTTCATTATAATGATTTAAAAATAATTTCAGTATAAACTTACTCTTGTGTAAGTGTTTACTATATTTTTGTAGACATTGAAACTGTATGTTACTATACTGTGCGTAACTTTTTGTTTTGCTCAACTGAAAGGCTCTAGGTGCTTCTATATTAATATGGGTCCAATTTATTAATTCTCATTGTAGAGTATGCCACACTTAGTTCTTGGTTAATGAGCATTTATTTATTTCCAAGCCTTTGCTCCAACAAGTGATACTACTAAGAATATTCTTATGCTGGTTTTCTGGGGCTTGTGAGCAAGTGTCTGCAGAGGTCTAGACAGTGTAAGTCCAACATTTTAAAGTTGAATACATCAAGTATTACCCACTTTCTTTATCTTATACTGGTACCAAATCTCCCTTCTAGACAATGTGTCAATCTAATTATTCCACATTGGTCATCAATCTTTGAGGTTGTCTGACTTCAAAATGCTTGCAGTCTCATAGATATAAAATTATACTTTGTTGCTATTTTAATTTGCATTCTGCTAATGCAATCCCCTAGCTTTGGGGATGAACCCGTTCTTAAAACTTTGTTGGTTACCCAGATTTTCTCTTGCTTTTTATATTCTTTGCTCCCCCTGCTTTTTTTAATTTAGCCTTTTCTTTCTCATTAGTTTACGGGAATGCTTTATGTCTCCTGAATACAGATTCTTTACTGAGCATGTGCCTTCCCCCAATTTGCAACTTGATTATGGTTGTGTTTGCAGAAGCTTTTAATTATTCTGTAGTAAAAATAGCAATACAGATTTAGGGTTGTATCCTGTTTAAGAAATTCTTTCCCTCTTCCACCTCCTACAGACAATCTTCTCTGCTTCATTATTCGACCTGTTACTGATTTTTATTTTTAGTGCGAGGTAAAGAGCTCATTTTGTCTTATCTCAAATTCATGAACAATGTCTGAATCCATTTATTGACTGGATCATCCTTTCCTCTCTTGTAATGTTTCTTGTCTTCAGCCTTGTGTGGCTGTGCTAGACTGGGATGTGTAATGACAGGACTCTTGCTCTGTTTTGGTCACCCACATATCCCATGCACCGGAGACAATGCCTAGACACAGAAGCTATTAACATTTACTAGTGAACGAACAAAAATGTGGATGGCATCTCTGGTCTGAAACATAAGCAAGCTTGGCTTCTAGGGTGTTTAAAGGTGTTCAGTGTTCTTTCTTTATTCTCTGACACAGTCAGGTCTCTGAAGGGTCACAGACATCCTAGGCCTCTTCATCTGAGAGCAATAGCTGCAGAAATGCCATCTGTCCTACTGAAAAGAAGACAAAACACTGTCCCATATAATTAATAGTTACCACAGAATTCATTACATAGGCTTTTGCAGTAATATCCACTTCTAGGAAAGCAAGGATAAAGGGTAAAATTCAATTGGTCAAGTGCACCAAGTACATTTCACCCTTTCTCTTCCCTTTCTATCACACACATGCAGACACTAATACACACATGCACACCACACACACACACACACACACACACACACACACACACACACACTAGTTTTAGTTTTTGAAATCAAAATATGATTATATCCTTTTCCCTCTTCCTGTTCCTCCCTCCAAGCCCTCTCTCAAAATCATAGCTTCTTTTTCTTTAAGTGTGTGTGTGTGTGTGTGTGTGTGTGTGTATTCCTAGATATTCAAATACCTTCTTTTCATTCCATGAAATGTTATACGAGTGTGTGTATGTGTATATATATATATTATGTATGTATAATATGTAATTATTGTGAAATAGATTATTGGTTTAACTATGTAAGGATGTGTTACATTTGTTTGTGTTACATAATAATTGTTTAACTATCTAAAAACGTTTTGTGTTTGTTTATGCTTCATTTGTTTACCTATGTAAATATGTGTTGCTGTTTCACCTTGCCTGCCTAAGGCACCTGATTAATTTAGTAAAAAGCTGAACAGCCAATAGCTAAGCAAAGGAGGGATAGACAGGGCTGGCAGAGAGAAAAATGGGAGCCAGCCAGCCCACCAGGGCCAGACAGCCAGACGCAGAGGAAGCAGGAAAGCAGGATAGACAGTATGTATGTGGATGAGGTAAATCATCCTCAGGGCGGCACATAGATGAATAGAAATAGTTTAATTTAAGTTAAAGCAAAAAAAGTAGTTAGCTAGAAACAAACCTAAGCTAAGGCCGAGCATTCATAACTAATAATAAGTCTCTGTGTCATGAATTGGAGGCCGGTGGTTCAAGAAAGCCTGCTACATATAAAAATTATATATATATATGTATATAATTTATATGTATAAAACTATATATATATACACAATCACAAACACATACACACACATACATATAATTTCAAGGCTGACTACTTGGTATTGGAGACTGTGGGACTCTTCTCTGAGGAAGACTGTTTCTCCTGCTCTCGGCATTCGTTACCTGCCTATAGTTTTTAGTCTAGGGCTAGGGCCTTGTGAGATTTTCCCCTTCCATGTTAGCCTGTCTATTAGGTGTTGTCCTTGTTTAGGTCTTGTTTAGCCATCCATGTTGTTGAAACTCCATAGGTGTAGCTTCCCTGACATGCCTAGGAGACTGGGTTTCACAGGAGATCGGATCTCATGGAAGACTTCCTGTTCCATTTGCTCTTAACTCTTTCTGCCACCTCTTCCGTGATGTGCCCTGAGCCTTAGGTGACGAGTGGTGTTGTGGTTGTATCAGTTGAGGCTGGATGTCACATGACCACTTGTTCTCTGCGTTTCGATCAGTTGTGGTTTTCTGTAATAGTCTCTGTCTGTCTAGGTTTCCAGTACCAGGCAAGATTTCCCTCTTGTCGAGTGGGTCTTAAGTCCAACTAGAGAGATGCTGGCCACTGTCAGGATATGCATGCCGCTTTTGTACAGTAGGACTACCATGCCATGCTGGTCATTGTCACAGTTCATAGTTGTCATAGCTGGGTAGGACCATTGTTTTCTCTCTTCCCTTGGAAGCTTGCCTGGGACCTTCTAGCACCGTGAAAGCTAGTCTTGAGGGAGGAGGCTATCAGGTCAGATCCAGCTTTGATCTTCCAGGTCCTGTGTCCAAAGTGCTGGTGTCTTCAGCAATATGGACTTGCCTTTCTTCTGGGAGGCAGACAAGGGTAGCAGCAACCACCTATGATGTTTTAAGAGTCTTGTGGACTGTCTTGACCAACAACTCAAAAGGCTTTCCTTATGGCTGGTATTCGGGGTTTTGCTTAGGTAGCCTATGGCTCTTGAGGGGAATGTTGTCAGCCCAGGTGGAAAGTTTTCACTTAAAATATGTATGTCTATCTATGCACATCAATTATATGCATTATGTATAATTTTAGGCAAATATGTAATAGTATGATTCCTTAAGACTTTTCAGACATCTGTACTGTCATTTTACCCACTTCCCACCTCCTTTTCTACTGACCTCCCTACATTTTCCTTAAAGGCTCCTTCTTGTTTTTCACATTGTACCCTGCTCTTCCCCTCTCTAGTCCCTATCATCCACGGTCTCTTTGTACTTTCCTGGTTTCCATTTATGTATTCCATAAATCTAATCCAATTTATGTATTCATATCTGAAGATTTTGAGTTAGGAACCACAGACAAGAAAGAGTATGTGATATTTTTCTTTCTGGGTATAAGTTATCTCACTCAATATAATCTTTTCTAGTTCCACCCAATTACCTGCAAAGTTCATACTTTCATTTTTATATGCAGCTCTATGGTATTCCATAGTGTATATATACCATATTTTCACTATCCATTCGTTAGTTGAAGAACATTCGTGTTGTTTCATTTCCTAGCTATTGTGAATAGCTCAGGAATGAATATGGCTGACCAAGTATCTATGGAGTAGGATGTTGAGTCCTTTGGGCATATGCCAAGGAGTGATATAGCTGGGTTTTATGGTAGATTTATTTTTAGTTTTTTGAAGGTTCTCCACACTGATTTCTTCCAGTTTGCAATTTTACCAACAGTCAATGAGTGTTTCCTTTCTCTGACATCATCTCTAGCATTTGTTATCAGCTGTTTTGTTGATCTTTGCTATTCTGAATGGGGTAAGAGGAAATCTCAAAGTTATTTTGATTTGCATTTCTCTGATTGTTAGGGATGATGATCATTTTTTGAGGTATTTCTTAGTCATTTTTATTTCTTCTATTGAGAACTTTCTGTGTAGATCCATAGCCCATTTTTTTTTGAGTGTGTCTTTTGACTTTTATGACTCTGGTTTTTTAAATTCTTTATGTATCTTGGATATTAATCCTCTATCAGATGATTACTTGGCAAAGATTCTTTCCCACTCTGTGAGGTTCCTCTTTACATGGTTGATGGTTGGCCTTAATTCTTAGACAAAGGAGTCCTATTGAGAAACTCTTTTCCTACACATACATCATGGCAGATGCTTCACATGTCTTTTTCTAGTAGTTTCAGTCCTTCAGGGTTCATGCTTAGGTCTCCAATCCATTTGGATTTAGTTTTTGTATAAGGTGATAGATATGGATCTAATTTATTTTTCTGCATATGGACACCCAGTTTTCCTACCACCATTTGTCAAAACTGCTTTCTTTTCTCTAGGCTATACTTTTGGCATCATTGTCAAATATTAAATGGATGAAGTTATATGTACTCATGTTTGGGTCTTCAAGTTTGTTCTATTGGTCTACATGTCTGGTTTTTGTTGTTGTTTAGTTTTGTCTTATTTTTTTTTGCCAGTACCATATTGTTTTTACTACTATGGCTCTATAATATATCTTGAGGTTTGGAATTGTATTCCACTCAGCATTGTTCTTTTTGTTTAGGATTGTTTTGGCTATCTGGGGTCTATTATGGTTTCATATGAATTTTTGGATACTTTTTTTTTCTATATCTGTGAAGAATGAGAATGAGAATTTGATTGGAATTGCATTCAATCTTTAAGTGGCTTTTGGTACAATGGCCATTTTCACAACACTAATTATACCAATCCATTAGCATAGGATATCTTTCCATTTCTAGTGTCTTTCTCTATCTCTTTCTCCAGAAGTTTAAAGTTTTCATTGTAGAGATCTTTCACCTTCTTGGTTAGGTTTATTCCTGGATATTTTATTTTCTTTGGGCTGTTGTAGGCAGAAATGTGTCTATGGTCTCTCTGTCTCTCTGTCTCTCTGTCTCTGTCTCTCTCTGTCTCTCTCTCTCTCTCTCTCTCACACACACACAATCTCTCTCTGTGTGTGTTGTGTTGTGTGTGTGTGTGTGTGTGTGTGTGTGTGTGTGTGTGTGCCCATGTGTGCTTGTTGGTATACAGAAGAGCTATTGACTTTTGTAAGTTGATTCTGTCTCCTGTTACTTTGCTGAAATTATTGTTCATTTCTGTTCTGGTGAAGGTTCCACCTCAATCCCCTTTTCTCCATCTCTCTCTCCAAACCCTGTTTCATTTCAGAAAGCCTGCCAAACATGGCTCCTCCCTCAGAGGATATTTAAGGTCTGGCCCAAGATTTTACGTCATGGTTTCTCCTCTTCTGAGACCACCCAAGAATGCTCTGCTCAGATTAAACCTGAGCTTACTAATTTTATCTGATCTGACTTATTACATCGGCGGCAGCATTGCTTTTTCTGGTAGATTTATTTTATGAATCTCTTCTGTGGATATCATGTCATCTACAAATAAGGATAATTTGACTTCTTTTCCTATTTGTATCCCTCTAATTTCATTCTTTTTGCTCCAGCTAGTGCATTGCACATAAGATGGGAAAGGAGTGGGGATAGTGGACATCCACATCTCATTCCTGATTTTGTTGGGATTGCTACAAATTTTTATCCATTTGGAATGATGTTGGCTGTGAGTTTTTCATATAAAGCTCTTATGATCTTGAGCTATGTTCCCTCTAGGCCCACTCTCTCTAGGACAGTAGTTCTCAACATTCTTAGTGCTGTGACCCTTTGATACAGTTCTTCATATTGTGGTGACCCCCAACCATACAATTATTTTTGTTGCTCCTTCATAACTGTATTTTTTTTTTTACTATTGTAAGAATTGGAATGTAAAGTCTGATATGCAGGATATATGATAGAGACCCCTGTGAAAAGATCATTCAGCCCCCCATAGGGGTTGCAACCCCTAGGTCGAGAACCACTGCTCCAGGACTTTCATCATGCAGGCATAGACCTAGCTTTTATATGGGTTATATAAAATGTCCTCATGCTTGCAAGGCAAGTGCTTTACCAGCTGAGCCCTCTCCTGAGCCCACTTTGCTTTTGCATGGACTATGGCTACATGGATTATTTTGGAAGGAGGTGAGTGGCAGGTGGTGTTGGGGGAACTGCAGTATCATGTTCCACAACAGTGGTCACATTCATTTATGGAACTTTCCAGAAATATTGTCCTCCATGATTTCATTCAGTTTTAAAGTAAAAGAGTTTGAGTTTTCATTTTTATTGAAAATGACTTAGTAAGGGATCCTATGATCGGAGTAAAACTATCCTGGGAAGATTTATTAGTTTCTTTTTTCATTGCTGTGACCAAACTCCTGAAAAGAAGCAACTTATGGGGGGAAGGACTTATTTTGGCTCATGGTTGGAGTGCAGTCCATTCCAGCAGGGAAGACATTGGAGTACACAGTCCATCCCAGCAGGGAAGACATTGGAGTGCAGTCCATCCCAGCAGGGAAGACATTGGAGTACACAGTCCATCCCAGCAGGGAAGACATTGGAGTGCACAGTCATCCCAGCAGGGAAGACCTTGGAGTGCAGTCCATCCCAGCAAAGAAGGCATAGCAGTGAGAATGCTTTGGTTGTGACAACAGGAGCCTTAGCCTATTTTCTCCTGTCTAGGTAGAACAGGAAGCAGACAGGACATAAAGCAGATAGCGTTGGGTTATGGATCTCAAGACTCCTATCCTGCTCCATTTACCCCAAGTGACCAACTTTCTCCCAGTTGGGGATCTACCTGCTAAACGTGTCACAGCTTTCCAAAATAGCACCACTGGCTGAAGACCAAGTGTTCTGACACGTGAGCCTGTTGAGGAGTATTTCCCATTCCAACCATCCCAGAAACAATAGCAGTATTAGTTTTACATAACACATGCCATTGAGGAGAACCTAGAAAAAGCATGTGAGCACCTCAGTTAGAAAGTCTTACTTTAGTGGAGCCTTTCTGTCCATTGGGATCACTGCCATAATGTCACAGAAATCAACATCTCAGCATAAGCTGGTGTCCATCCAGTAGTGTAATCGTGTAAATGGCACTTTGAGCTGTCTAGTGAAGTCCCTCCGCTTCCCCTAGGCACACACACATACACACCTTCATTTATGCACATTGGGACATAAAATGAGTTACTCAATACAGATCAAACTGTGGCTGTAGTCCCACCTGATAACGTACCTGTGAGATGGGCCAATAGTGGAAAGAGAGTGCAAGGGTGGTCCCCTGTCCTGTTCCAAGGCAAATGACTCTGTTAACGATCAACATTTCACAGGTTTTAGCTCAACAGTTAAGATGTGTCCATCCAGTGAAGGAAACGGCATCACTCGGTCCTTCTCCAATCCTCCCTGGCACGAATTTTCACTTCCCTCTGACAGGAAAACTGTGAGTTCCTCCGCTGTGAGACCCTAGTTCTTCACTCCTTTCTTGCTTCCTATGGAGGAGGAATCAGATTTCCCCCATCTCCACCATCAATTCTATCCTAACTCCTCGGCCCCTCCTATCTAAGCATACTTACAGTGTGTATCACAAAGCTTTATGTTTCTCTGATTTAATTGACTGAAAGGTCTTCGAGAGTCAGGATTCGGCTTCATTTGGCCTGACAATTGTGGGCCCAGGACAGTACCCAGAGCCAAAGGGAGCAGAATGTGTAAAGTGGCAGGAGGCAGAAGCATGGTGCGGTCCACTGGCTGCTGGCGGCACAACATCAATTTCCTGTCATCTGGACTGGCCGTCTGTGATTAATCAGTTTCCTTTCTTTTCAGTTTGTCCGTGGACTCTTTCATTTTTGTTTGTTTTTATCTGTCTCCAGATTTCAAATGTTTATAGAAACGGGTAGACTAGGCATACATGTCACTTTTAAAGAATGACAATTTATTTAAGCCTCCTTCGAAGCCCTGGCCTGGCCTGAGTCACTGGCTGCGAGTGTCAGGACAATTTGTAACATTAAGCAAGTGCTAAGTTCCAAGTGATGAGTTGGAGGGCACGGTGAAGGCTGTAAGCTTGCCAATGCATCAGAACTGGTCCATTGAGCTAGGTTCAGTATCAGAGCTAGGGTCTGATAGCCGGGGTATCAGAATGCAGTGGGAGCTGGGGGCAGCTTGCAAATCCAACTCAGCAACATAACACTGAACCTTTCACTGTGAGGTGCGATGTTGTCTTCAAGATATTTTTTTGAAAAGATGGGCAGCTAGTTATTAGACACACAGCAATATATAGGACGCTGAAAAAGGATGCTGTAAATAGGACGACATTTACTTTTACTCTTTTTTTTTTCCTTTGCTGATGTGATATTTTCTTTGATGGATTATATTTCTGGGGGAAAGGAGGTTTTGGGATAAGTAGCACGTCCTTTCAATTTGAAAAATATGAAATGTGTTAAGAGCTCCTGGGGACTTGGCTGAGTGATCAGATCTGGGAGCTTTGTCTGTCTATAAGACATACATTAGCTTCTCTGCAAGAGTGGATTGGTCCTTGGAGCCTAGAGGAAGCAAATGTTGACAGCAGCGCTTAAATCAGTGTGCCGCTCTTTACTGCAGTCCTTTTTGCCTTGTGGAGACATCATGGCCATGGCTATTATACACTCCCCACACCAACTGTAGATTACATTTTCCAGGTGACTAGAACTGGATGCCCTCAGAAAATACAACATCCCTGTGAGAAATTATGTAGCCCAGTCTAGAGACCTAGTCCCAAACAATTACCAAATAGGGCAGCCTTCAGAGGCCACACCACGCTAAGGCTCACTCAACCAGCTCCTGTCACCGGAACCATTTGCTAGGCAGGAAGCACATAGTTTTTAGTGGCAGGTTGTGGTCTCTCCACCCACTGGGTCAGATCGACTTTAGGTGCTGGGCCTGACAAAGACTTTTTCCCTTTCCTTTCCCTTTCTTTCTTTCTTTCTTCCTTCCTTCCTTCCTTCCTTCCTTCCTTCCTTCCTTTCTTTCCCTTCCTTCCTTCCTTCCTCCCTCCCTCCCTCTCTCTCTCTCTCTCTCTCTCTCTCTCTTCCTTTTTCTTTCGCCATTCTGGCAGTTGTTCATCTAACCTAAGCCACCTGACTTTGAAGGAAGGTTGTGGACACTTATCACATGCTATCTCTCTCTCCTTCCTTCCTAATTTATAGAGTCAAGAGTCTTAGAAAAATCAGGTTCCCTGTGTGCTCTGTGTTAAGGGCTGACTCTTCCTTTTCCAGGGCAAGCAGTGTCTTGGTTTTTGCTTACCTGGCTACACCATCATTTTTAATGCTCTGGTCGCTCTTTCAAATGCCTCGGGGAAGTAAGTTGGCAGTGGGCATGGGGAGAGGAAGCAATTTATGGAAATGTTTGCTGGGCTGTATTATTTGCGAACATATTGGGGGTATTTATTATCTTCCCAACAGACGGGCAGTTTCAACATCTTAAAACTGTCATTTTGATATTTTGTTCTAAGCAACAAGCTTCTGTCAGAGTTTTGTAAACAAATACTGTAAAAGCTCTAAAATGATACATTAATAAGCATAGTACTAATTTACTGGTATGGCTAAACTATATACTCCTCATAAAACATAACAAAGTCATAGAGTTTTAGTTTGGTTGATAAGAATCATATTTGTTCAATACTAATTCCTTTAACATATTAATTTAATTTCCAATTATGCATCTGTGTGTGGGCTTGCGCACTTCAGTGCGGGTGCCCTCAGAGGCCAGAGACATCGGATTCCTTGGAGCTGTGAGTCACCTAATATGGGTCCACTGCTAAGTCATCTCTGTAGTCCCCTAATACATTTTTAAAAACACCCCTGACACTTTACCCAAATAGCTGCCTAGTCTGAGCAGATAAATATTAATTAGGTTTCAAGGAGATGTGGGTCCTTACTTACTCAAATGGTTTGGGGCACCACTTGCTACTTGAGCCTAGTGTATACATTTAGTAATGTGGATGTGTTTTGATACTGATAGAGCTTCCCAAGCCAAGCCAACACCCTTAGTACCTTAGCTAAAAGAAGAATGTTCCATGCCATGGGAAGATACAATTGTGCAAAAGGAAAAGAATAGAAAAAAGGAAGGCTCTAAAAGTGACTTTAGACACAACATCACTGGACATGTCCCTTACTGGTGCAGACATCTTATTTGCTCTCAAATAACTGCAAGCAAGGGAATAATATTACCATTTTAGACACCAGAGAATAAAGCTAGAAAAAAGGAAATACTTGGCTGAAGACTAGAAAGATGAAAAGCACACAGCCCCAAACTACATTTTTCTCTTGCCAAAGCCCTCATCCTGTGCTAACTAGAGCTTTCCGGCCCGGTTCCTAAGGTGAGCCAGCCCCGCTGTCCTCACTGCCTTGACTTCAGAATTCATTTCTGGTGACAAGGCGGACACTGTGCCACATTCCTCAGGATTTAAGTTGAGAGTTCAGTAGGGACAAAAAAGAACAAGATGGTTTTAGAAGTGTCTCCAAGGCTATATTACTTAAGAATTTATGTGTTGAATTCATTATTTTTTCCAGTGAGCTGAAAGCTTTGATGTCCCCACTATTACTTTGAATTTTCTAGGTTAAGAAAACACTTAACAGAACTCTCAGTGAGACCTCAGGTGTTACAAATAATGTGAACGTCCCCCACGAGGTGGAATTCATCGCAAGTGTGATCATTTCAACCTTCTAATTCGGTAGTAAAAGTGTGAGCTCGGACAGCCTCTGAACTAACCTGGCCCTTGGTTTGGGGTATGACCCTTCTGTCCAGGATGGTTCTCAGCAATGCCTATTAAAATGAATCAAGTGTCCTGCAAGCTGACCTCGGGTGGACAGTGTCCCAGGTAGAACTGGTCTGTGGCTATTAAATGACATGTTGAATGCCATCTGTTCTCTTCAGGCCTTCACAGTTGTGTCTCGTCAGCCCCTGAGTGGCCAGTGCCCTTCAGAAAGGAGACAGACAGCGCACAAAGGCGTTTTGCTCAAGAAGCAGGGAGAGACTTCCAAAGGGCAGCAAGCAAGTGGTAGATGCTGGGGGATATTTTTATTCTTTCTCACAGGAAAGAATATGAAGCATGTTTACTCCAATATAAAGTAGAGAGCTGTGCCTATTTTTTTCCTCGGAGCTATCTGTGCGGAGCTCACCATGCTGGCAGCTGCAACACATTCATTTTTAATGCAAGCCTTAAATAAGGATGATTAGTTTTGGCTGGAAGTTATAACGAGCTTTTAAAATTTATAACTTTCAGATGTTAACTTTTTATTTATTGATTGTGTGGTACCCAGAACTGAGCTCAGGGCCTTGCATGTATCAGGCAGGTATTGTACCGCTGAGCCACAACCCCAGCTCTCAATGAGAGCTTTAAAACAAAAATCCTGCTTCGTTTTCCTAAATATATTGTTCCTCCCCATTCTCTAGTCCAAACTCTAGAATCCAAAGAGTCTTGCAGACGGCAAGTAAGAGCACCAGCCTCCAAATCTGAACAGAAGCGTGGAGGCAAGGAGATAGAAAGGATTTGATTTCCATGTTCGGCGGGGTATCAACAGAGAACACCGTGTATTGGATGCCTCCATGTTCAGAGTTTTAAACTCCTGTTTAGACCACTTTCTTCTCTTTAGGCTGTGAGCAACTCTAAGTCAACCTTCAGGAAATGTGTTCTGAGGTAATCTAATAATGTAATGTAACATAGCAGAGGATACAGGGCACTTTCAAGAGGCACTTGAGGATCGACTTCCATGAACTTGGTTTTGGGGAAGTCATTTGGTCACTTTTTCTTTTCCAAATCTTTATGGTTACACTCAACCCCATGTCTGCAGCAGGTCTCCTGGGAATTCAGTATTCTAAAGAAACCTTCAACCTCTGTTCAGGGTCACGAGTTAGAAAAGGAAGATTAAATGGTTGTATACATATACCTAAAATTTCAGCACTGATTATTATTTTGTCTTTAATCAATATTTTCTAGAAATTTCTAGATACTAGAAACCAATGCCATAGTTGATTGGATATGTCATATTTACTTCTTTTACATCATGGTATCAAGCTGGTATCCTGGGATACTGTGCCAAGAACAAGTCAGTGGAAGTTTTGTTTGGGTTTCTCTTTGTAAATTTCCTGAAGTTTCTATTTATATTGGATTCGATTAGAACACGTTTCTTGAAAATTGACTTAAATTTGTTCACAGCCTTAACAGGAGTTCCATTTTAGAGTAAGTGAAATTGGTGCATGAAAATTCAAAGCAAAGTTAGCCCATGGAATGGCCCATTAATGCTTTTAGAACTTTGGTTCAGCTAAGTGCTATGGCAATTTCTTTTATGGGTACAGAGATATGTAGATAAGAGAAATCCTACAGTGGCTGATTATATGTGATCTCAGAAACACTGAGAAAGGCCAGCATGGCTTTCCACTTATGAAACAGATACAGATTGGGGCCGAACAGTATGAAAACGTATTATTGGAGAAACATAGAGAAACAGAAACGTCGACCACAAGCTTTAATATCCCCTCTGATAGATACTGTGCTTGCTTTGGTCCAGTCTTCCCTTGTTACCCTCCGACTAATCTCAATTGCCAAATCCATAGTAATGACAAGACTGGAAATCTAAAGTGCAGTTTCCAAATTGTCCAGTCATCACTTCCCGTGCTGCAGCCGGAAAGTGGTTTAGTCTTTGGGTATTTTGTTATTTTACTCACACACGTCTAACATACAGCATTATATTACCGCATGGCATAGTTTTGCCCAGTGTTATAAGGGGCACTTTTGGTTCACAGTGTATTTGAATTGTTTAAGATTCAAAGTAAGGGGGCTGGAGAGGTTAAAAGCACTGGCTGCTCTTTCAGAGGACCCAGGTTCTATTCCCAAAACCCACATGGTGGCTCACAACCATCCATGACTCCAGTTCCAGGGGATCCAATGCTTTCTTCTGGCCTCGGCAGGCACCAAGCACGCACATGGTACACATACACATATTCAGGGAAAACATTTGGTCACATAAAATTAATAAATCCAGTAAAATTAATGTTTTTATTTTAAAAGAAGATTCAAAGAAGAATATAAGAAAGGTTAGCTAGCACTCAAACAGGCTTCAGTGATGGCAGGCATAGTGTTTTACATATTAACATAATCCTGGGGGCTGGAGGGACGGCTCCTTGGTAAAGAGCTCATGTGGTTCTTTTGGAGGATCCCAAAAGAACACCCATGTCGGACAGTCCACAAACACCAGCCACCCCTGCTCCAGGGACTCAGTGTCCTTTTCTGGTCCCTCTGGCACCTGCACTCATGGGCACATACCCTCACATGGACACATAATAATTAAATCATTTGTATGTTCATGGAACACACTTCAGAAAATACGTTTCTATGTTTGTGCTGCTCTGCAGTTGTCCTTTAATATTTTCTGCATTTAGTCATAGAATATTGCTGGATTAGGAGAGGAGCTGGAATGTCACTTCCTCTCATGTTTTCTACACATGTCTGCAAAGACCAATTAGTGCTTCTTGTTTAAAAGCAAGGCTTGGAGCTTGCCTTGATTAAGTGAGTAGAAAAAAGATATGTAGAACAATCTCTTTCTTATTTTTATAGAATAGGAGACCTCGAAGCCTCTGTTATGGCTTATGTAAGAATCAGAGCGATGGCTGGGGGAATTCAGGAGTTAGAGAAAAGAGGAGGGGTTCTAAAATTCCCTTCTGTCTTCTGTACTGATGGTCCTGGCTTAACCTCCATCCTGCCTTTCACCAGGAAGGCCAGAGGCTACCACCTTAGCAGCTGCACATAGAAACACCATGGGTCTAGCCTGGGAATGTGCCATCAAGACACTTTGACACCACTGCTCTAAGCCTGGTAATAGCTGTTGTGGTTAAAACCCAGCATTTCCCAACAGTTGTTTGCCCAATAACGTAGTGTGTTTCCCCCTACTCTGATAGCTTATTTAAGTAGTCTTTTCCCCATGTTTCCCCACGGATGCTGGAAATAATGTCTGCATTTCCACTAGCTTGTATTCCAGTTGTCAGAAAGTCAAAACACAAACACTAGCTGAACTGACTTAGTTACATCTTAACATGGTAATTGTTAAAGCACTTCATAGGAGAAACCCACCCCCCCAAAAAAAAATCACACAAGAAGTTATTATTATGCATATGCATTTTTAATGCCCTATTCTCTGTATAACCTTAAATTACAATGCAGGTTAAATTTCCCTTGCTGATTTATACGCATAATGTAAACTCTAGACACAGTTAATGATATTGCAACGTAAAACTGTTCCGTGGCAGACTAAAGACCTTGCTTTAGCACTGCAAAGCTCTGGGTTCATTTCAATGTGATCATTGAGGCACTATGCAGAGATTATGCATTTATTGTATTTTTTTTCATGAATACATGAATGAATAATAAGTTCAACAAACAAGAGTTTCCTACTGGGAATGTCAAACAAATCATTCTGCAAAGTGTTCTGAATTTCAATCAATCACTCTCCATAGCACTTGCCCCACGGCTTCCTTTGGCTTCCGCGGAGTCAGCACTTGGAATCAGTGCAGTCTTGGGCGGGAGGTACAGGTCAATGGAGTGGAGTGTCCTCAGGTTTCTCACCCTAGCAGCTTTCCGTGTAAGGCTTATCCTGGTGACCTCTATCCATAAGGGCCTAGGGAACTGGTGAGTCATATTCCCACAGTTTTGCTTCAGCCACACCCTAGCTGATCCTTAGAATCTGGGGTCCAGGTGCTCTAGCAGACGGCCCACTGGAGAAAAAGCGTCCACTGGAGATGAATGAATTGATCAGCCCAACACCAGGAAACAGGACCACAGGCTTAACACTTGCAACCCTGGATGAAAGTTTGAACTAGGTAGCATGAAGACGCCGGTACAAGTTTCAGTGTGGACACTAGAGTCTTTGAGGGTCTGAGCTGAATTTTAGCCTCTGGGGTAGAGCATCACTGAGCTCATCTTGGGAGTTCACTATTAGTATTATATGGAGTTTTGACCTGCATCAAAAAAGGGGAGGATGAGCCTGGCAGGGCCAGACAGTTCTTTATTTAGAGTTGTTTGTGCAAATGTAGTCTTGGGAGAAGCAACTTTCTGGATGAAGCTGTTTCTTCCTCCTACTTCTACCTACTTTGTGACCTGAGGCAAATTCTAGTGCTGAAGTTCCCTGGTGAGAGATGCCTGTTTGAGGTACATTGTCTATAGCTCCAGGCAGCTTGCTTGGTCTGAAATTGGCCCACCTACCAAGAGTACTTGCTATTCATCACCTACCAAATCAATGAATATGTAACAAATTTTGAGTGAATTCCAGAAGCTGTGATAATCAGATTTCTACTTCAGTATAAATGAACGTCCAAACTCCCCCGACCAATTAAATGTTACTGAACAATGCAGTTGCTTATGTTTTATTTACAGCCTCCAAAAGAAGAACATTATTCTTTATTAGCTCTAATTAGACCCTCCTGGGACAGGACCTATCTTATATCTGCTGTTACTTGTCAGTTTTTGTTGTATACAGCACAGTGGTTATTTAATAAAACCTGGCTGTTTCTCCTTCCAATTCTCAAGCATTTATTGTAAAAAAAATACTGTAAATTGCAGACTTATCAAGGTTTGTTACAGAGATGTTGTTGCACTATGGGACTGATATGAATAGATAGCGTATTTCATTTCATTTTCTATAGCTAAAAGTGGCTGGATAAAATGTGACGGTTGTTTTAAGCCTTAGGGACAGACTTAGGCTTATCTATTTGTGGCTGGGGAGTGCTTCCAGCTGAAATGGGCTCTCAAATTCTTGCAGTGGGAATGATTGTCCTGGCCATGGGCAGATCAATGATGACACCATTGTGAGCCTCAGTCTTCTTGTTTGTAAAATGTAAAGTTGTACAGCTTGCTTCCAGAGACCCCTCTGCTGATGTAGCATAGATTTTAGTGCACCGATCTGCAGGAGGTTGAAGTCCTCAGTAAATTATTTAAGCTGCCTGTGCCTAGGGGACCTCTCCTGTGAAAAGACAATTACAAGGATTAAAGAAATTTAGAAACTCAAATATTTGAATGCCCCAGTTGTGATGGCTGGTCTTTATTGTCAACTAGATAGAATTTAGAACACCAGCCTGGAAACACATCTCCAGGTCTCTTGGAGGGTGGAGGATTTACCAGAGGAGGGAACACCCACCCACCTTGAATGTGCTTGGAGCCATGCCATGGGCTAGAGTTCCAGACTGAATAAAAAGGAGAAAGTGAGCTGAGAACCAGCACTCACCTTACTCTACTTCCGGACTGTGGATGTCATGTGACCAGCTGCATAGTCTTTCTGTTGCCATGACTTCCTGCCATGATGGGCTACATCCCTCAAACTGTACACCCAAATAAACCTGTCCTTAAGCTGCCACTTGTCCTGAATTTGCTCACAGCAATTAGAAAAATAACGTACCAGGTAATTTCTGCAAACAAGCTGCTGATTCGAACTCCTTTGGCTTCGGCAATGTCTCGCTTACCGAGTAGTCAGTATGCTACTGGCAGCAATGGGCTAAGTCTGATTTGTAGCTTATAAAAATATAGCAGAAAATATGTGGTGAGCATACTGTAATTATCTCCATTTTACAGTTGTGGAAAATGAGGCTGAGTGTGGAGATAGTTGCGTCTGCTGGTCAGCTACTGAATGGGAATCTAAGTCCAACACGGCACTAACATCAAATTTCATCCCACCCTCTCTGGAGGGCTCCTTTGGGAGCAGACCAGGCCTGCAGTGTTTCTGGACAACAAAGGAAGGAGGGAGAAGGGCTCTTTTTAAATATGTGCATGCAAGCACACACATGTGCATGGGCACGTGTGTGTGTGTGTGTGCACATGTGTGCACTCGTATGTGTGTTGAGAGCAGAGGTTGATATCAGGGTAACTTGTCCATCACTCCATCTTATTTTTTAAAGACATTAAATTTTTTTAAAGCAATTAATTATTTGGTGCACATATGTGTGTTATAGATGCGCAGGTGCAAGTGTGCACATGTGTTTACACAGAGGCCACAGGAGGGTTTGGGGTGCTCTTCTCTATCACTCTCTGCCCTATTTCTTTGAGTCAGGGTCTCTCTCTGACCTGGAGCTTGTGTTTTTGAGTCATGATGGTAGTCAGCAAGCCCCAATGATCCTTCTATCGTTGCTCCCTCAGTGCTAGGGTTACAGGTGTTCATAGGACCACAACCTGGCCTGTCACATTGGCGTTGGTATCTGAAATCCCGCATTCATGGCTCCAGAGCAAGTGTTTTTGACCACCACGCCATCTCTCTGGCCCCTACTGTATTTTTTGAGCCAAGGTCTTCCCCTGAACCTGGAGCTTACTGATTTGGCTAGATTGGCTGGCTAGCCAGCATCAGGGATCCCCACCCTACGAGTGCTGGGATTGCAGGTGTGTGCCACTATATCCAGCTGTTTACATAGGTCTTACACTTGCAGGGCAAGCACTTTACCCACCATGAAGCCATCCTCAGCCTGAGAAGGGATCTCTAGCACCTCTGCCTCCTAGCTTCCTGTCACTTGGTGTCTGTCACTTTTGCCACTGATATTGACACTGGGCTTCACATTTGTCCAGTTCTATTCGAAGGAGTCCCCCATTCCACAGGAATCCATGATGTGGCCTTGATTCTGAATCCATTACCAGTTCAGGTTGCCAAGTTTGTGGCATTCCTCTTGTTTGGCCCCTTTGCCCTTTCTGTACTGTTCCCTTTCACTGTGTTTCTCTTTTCTTCTTCTTTTTGGTCTCGGCTGCTTCCTGGGAACAAAGGGGAGCGTGGCTACCTCTCTCTGACTCACATAGAGCACTCAGAATTTCCCGTGTTCCAAGTCCTCTTTATAGTTTTGTGTGTGTGAGCTCACATGCTCATGCTTGAGAGAGCCAGAGGCTACCTACTTCTCTCTTTAGACCACCCGCCAGCACATCCTTAATGCCTCCAATAGGCTATTGTGACCAAAACATCCATTTCTGACCCAGAACTCCAGCAAGCCCTGGATTCTGGTAACAAGAGAAAACCTTGGCAGATTGTCTTTCTTGTCCATAATCCCTTTACACCCATATCTTTGAAGTCCATATTTGATGTCTCAGAGGGGTGCCTTATTCTCTGATGGGCAGGCAGTGCAGCTGCTCCTGTTAGGTCATTGACTGACAAACTCAAACAATTCGTTATAGTATTAATTTTAAATAAAATTCTGCACTTAATACCCTATCAGCTCAAGTCTTGTGTGATTCTCTTAACTGTTATAGAGAGGTGATTAAGAGCTGAAAGACCATTAGATTATCTAAACTGGGTTGACATTTGCATCTGTAAACCAAATAGACCTGATATTTTACTCTGTTCCAGCTACAAAGTGAAGGAGAAATTTATTTCTTCATCGGAAATTACAACAGATGTTCATCTCATTCTGCAGTGTTTCTCATTTTCCCCTTTCCTTACTGCTATTAGGTTATGTCCTTGTGTTTTATATCCAGAAGATGTGCATGTGTTAGCATAGTGGGAAACTAATCGTCAGGGTACTATTTTAGGTTTTTGCTACTGGGGT